>PVKA01001038.1:120339-130765 GCA_004027165.1 Ctenomys sociabilis
ATGCGAGCTTGTTTGGAGGTTCTAGCGGGGGAGCGCAGCTACTCGTATACCCTTGACTGAGGAACGGTCTTCCTCTATCGGGGGTGGTCGTCTTCTTCGACTGAGGGCACAGCTCCAAGAGGGACCCACATGGATCATGAGGGAGGAAGGGGACACCCGCCTAGCCAGCCAGATCAGCCAAATCAACCCTGGTGATCAGTGGGGTGACAGATATCACAGCCAGATCGCCCTCACATCCCGTGGTGGAGATTGAACTCAGGGCTTTGTGCATGCTAGGCAAGCGTTCTACCACTGAACCACATCCTCAGCCCGAGTTTCACAGGTCTTAAACTACAAAAACTACTACTGGTGTTCTTGGTTTTGGTGCCGCGCTACTGGGGCTCGAACCCAGGACCTTTGCACGAAGCTTCATCTACTGCACTTCTTAATTTTGATTTTTTTTTTTTTTTGTCTTTTTGAGACAGGGTCTCACTATGCAGTTCAGGCTGGCCTTAAGCTCACTTTGTAGCTCAGGCTGGTCTCGAACTCACAACAATCCTCCTGCCTCAGCCTCCTGAGTGCTGGGATTACAGGCATGCGCCACCACACCTGGCTTTAATTTTGATTTTGAGAGTAGACCTCACAGCGCAGGCTAGGGTTGAATTTGCAACCCTCCTGCCTCAGCCTTCTGAGTGTTGGGGTCACAGGTGTATTTCTTGTTGTTGCTTGGTACAGTCTGTCTCTACTGTCCCCCACACATCACCTCATTAGAACACATCTGTCCTCCTATCCACCCTGTGCTTTCCTATGACTTGGGTGCTGACACAGAGTGGAGTATCTAGCATCCTAACACTTGTAAGGCTGAGGTAGGAAGGTCATCTTGAGTTTGTGACCAGCTACAGAATGAGGCATTGTCTCAAAATAAAAAGTAAATAATGAGGGAAAAAGACATGTCCCTAAGTGTGACTCCATTATTCACATGGGCAGCATTCATGACTCAAATTTATCCACATGTCAGCCTGTCATTCCTACTGGGGTTTTTTTCCTATTCAGTTGGGGTTTTTGGTTTTGGCAACAAGAATTGAACTCAGGACCTTTTTTTTTTTTTATTAGGAAACTTGAAAATTTATTTCGTATAATCAAGGCATATGTTTTTTTAAAAATAGATTAAGCATTAGAAATGGTACAGAATTTCCAAAAATAAGGTGATAGGAATTCACCTTATTCATTGTCGTCTTCAAAGTAGTAGCACAGATTGCCAGATATAAACATGTAAAATTGGTCAAAATAGAAATTTTAAGCATTAACTTCTCCCTTCAATAAAAAAATAGAAATTAGTAATATAATCCTCCTAGCTATCCTGTGTATATGCATACATTTTCCCCCTTCTGACTTCCAGCATGGATGGCATCAGAAGGCATTTTTCCTTCTACTCAAGGTTTTTAAACACAGGATTCAATGGGAGTTGGAGTAGGGAACTGCTTTCCCTTAAGCCATGCTATCCTGTATTCCACCTTCAATGATGTTAGAGTCTTAGTTTCTATTTTTCTTTTCTTTTTCAATAATTTTGGTATAATGTCTTCATTATGAATAAAACATTTTCTATGGATTGTCTTTAGACAATTCCTTTTGTTAAAGGAAAAATACAAATCATATTTCAGTTCTTTTTGAAAAATATCTAGGAGGAGAATAGCTAATTTGAATGGGACCACTAATTCTAGCTTTTTGAGGAATCTCCATACTGATTTCTATAATGGTTGTACCAGCCTGCACTCCCACAAACAGTGGAGAAGGGTTGCTTTCCCCCCCACAGCCTCTTCAGCATTTGTAGTTGGGTGATTTTTTGATGATAGCCTTTCTTTCTGGCATAAGATGGTATCTCACTTTGTTTTAATTTATGTCTCTTGAGTGACCAATGATATTGATCATTTTTTCATATATTTATTTTCTATTTGTATCTTCATTTGTGAATTGTATACTCATCTCAGATGCCCACTTTTGGATTGGGTCTATGAATTTTGGAGGCCTTATTTTTTAAAATTCTTTACATGTTCTAGACAGGAGTCCTTTGTCTGAAGGGCAGTCTGCCGTAATTGTTTCTCTCTTTGTGGGTTGTCTTTTTACTCTGTTGGTGATTTCCTTTGATGTGCAGAAACTTAAAGAAGATGGGATCCCAATTGTTGATTGAAGTATTTCTCATGATTTTTGTTCATGAACTCTTTATGTCCTTCAGGTTTCTACCTACTTTTTCTTTTAGAAGATTCAGTGTTTCAGTTTTAATATTTAAATCTTAGGTTCATTTTGACTGTAGTTTTGTGCATGGTAAATAGGCATGGGTCTATTTTAAGACTTCAGCATGTGAAAAGCCAGTTTTTCCAGTACAATTTATTAAAGAGGCTATCTTTATTTGAATGAGTATGTTCGGTTACTTTGTCAAAGATAAGGGGCTGAGTTTGCTTGTAGTTGTGTTTACATCTTCTAATCTGGTCCATTGATCCTCAGGTCTGTCTCTATGCTAGTACCATGCTGATTTTTGTTTGTTTGTTTTGTGGTACCAGGGATCAAACTCAGGACCTTGCACTTGCCAGGCAGGGACGTTGTGCTTCCAGGCAGGCACTTGTGCCACTGAGTTATATACTCAGCCTGGTTAGATTTTTTGAGACAGGGTCTGGCTGTATGGTTCAAGCCAGCCTTGATCTCACTCTGTAGGCTGGGCTGCCCTGGAATTGGTAGTGCTTCTCCTGCTTCACCCTCCTGAATGTGGTGACCATAGGCATGGCCTTTGGCACACAGTCTCTCCCTTACTCTCCCCAGCTGGACCCTGGCTGCTGGACACAGGTGGTGGAGCACTGCGGAGGGGAAGTGTCTCGGTGGCATGCTTTCATTTCTCTAGGGCACAACTTCAGGGTCCCAGGGCAACTTCTGTTCTGCTTCCCAAACCTTCCACCCTCTGCAGAGTCCCTGACAGGCATTCATCCTGCAGGGCGCTGTATGAAGATTTCACTTTCGCCCCTGCTTACCGCCATTGCAATAGGTATGAGTGCTACTGTAGTTGTGTGTGTGTGTAGTTGCTTGTTTGCTTACTTTGTCAACTGTTTTTTGAGACAGGATTTGTTTTGCCCATGCTGACTTTAAAGTCCTGTGCCCAGCGATCCTCCTGCCTCACCCTCCGGAGCTACAGGTGTGTGCCACTGCTGGGCCACTCACTGCCTTGGCTGCCACCTTTCCCCACGTGGGGTCAGGGTCCTTTGGCTTGAGGAGCGATGTGGAATGCTGCTTGTGGAGCTAGAACGAGCATGGTCTTGAGCGCAGCCTTTGCCTTGGGTGCTGCCAACCCTGAATCTGTTCTTTTTAGTAACTGTCTTAGTTACTCTTCTGTCATTGCTGGGATAAATCCCAGACACTCAAAAGAAGGGAACAAAAGATTTATTTAGCTCACAGTTACTGGACGTTTCATAGTTTAAAACAGCCTGAATTACTCAGCAAGACCTTGGACCTTATTTACTCAGCAGAGAGGGTCAGTGCCTCTTGTCTTCTCCAAACACCTCCTCCCTGCCTGAAGCTGCCTCACTCGCAGACACCGCCACCTCTGACTACAGGGTCTGAGGAGAGCCTGGGGCCCCACCGTGTCCACACCTTCAAGAGACCATGGGCCTGGGGTGAGGGAATGCTGGCCTCTCTGGCCCTGCCCTTGAGCTCCGCCCTGGTTCCTCTGGCCCCTCTCAAGCCAGTAGTTGCTCCTCAAGCCGGAACTGCCCCACAATTTACATGTACTGCAGTGTTGGTCACGCTCATCACCAGGCCTTAGTGCCTGGGCAGGACACGTGCTGCTGCCCACATCCCCTCCCCTCCCCTCCCTTCAGCTGCTGACTTGCAAAAGCTTGGTTTCCAGTTTTCCTTCTATTTTCTTTCTCTTTTCCCCTTCCTTCCTTTCCCTCCTCCTCCTCCTTAGTTCCCCTTCCCATTTGAGCATGTTCTTCCTGTTTCACAATGTCTGTTACACGTTCTGGTTGTTACTTGCACTTTCAAGTTCTCACACCAGAGAGAATGCAATATTTGCATTGTGTCCAACTTATTTCATGTAAGAGTGTGGTCTCAAGGAGCATCCATTTACCTATACTGTCTCAAGCTTATCCTCCTTTATGGCTGAGTAGTACTCCATCTTATAAAAGACCACATATCTAGTCATTCATTGGTTGACGGGCACTTGGGCTGGTTTTGCAGGGGAGGGCTGTTTCCAAGATTCAGCTATTACCAAGTGTGCTACTATAAACACTAGTGCACATACATCACTGCTGTTTTAATTCTTCTGGAAAGGTACCCAGAAAGGCAGTAGGTGGCTTGAATGGGGCCTCTAATCCTAGTTTTTTGAGGAATCTCCACACTGATTTCCATAATGATTGTACCAGCCTATACCCACACCATCAGTGGAGGGCTTCTTTGACCCCCCAGGCCCTCCAGCATTGGTTGACTTCTTTTTTTTTAAGTTTTTATTTATTTAACTAATTTACTTCTTTTGTATTTTAGGGAAAGGTCTACAGGGTGTTCAGGGTCTCACTAGTAGATCGGACTCCTAGTGATCTGCCTGTTTACAGCCTCCCAAGAGCTGGGATTACAGGTGTGCACCACCATACCCTGTCTCAATTGCCATCGCAGTATGCCCTAGGGCAGGACTGGCTTGACAGGCCCCTGAGTCTGCCTGCAGGCGCTTTAATCCACTGAGCTATTTGGCCGTCTCTTGGCTGACATCTTGATGATAGTCATTCTTTCTGGAGTGAGATAGAATCTCAGTGTTTTAATTTGCATCTCTTCAATGCCAATGATGATGAACCTATTTTCATATATTTATTTGCCATTTCTACTTTTTTCTTTTTTTTTGCGGAACTGGGGATTGAACTCAGGCCTTTGCACTTGCCTGGGAAGCGCTTATTCCACTGAGATATCTCCCCAGCCCTGCCATTTCTACTTTTTATTTATTTATTTATTTTTTGGTAGAAGCAGGGATTGAACTCAGGCCCTTGTGCTTGCCATGGGAGCGCTTATTCTACTGAGCCATCTTCCTGGCCCATTTCTATGTCTTCATCTGTGAACTGTATTCATGTCAGATGTCCCCTCTTTTCTTGTATTTCAGTAAGGGTATAGAGGATCTCACCGCATTGATCAGGCTAATAGTGATCTGCTCATGTTCAGCCTCCCCAGAGCTGGGATTACATGTGCCAAAAAAAAAAAAAAAAGCGCCACCACACCCACTCTCAATTGGTGTGTCAGCATGCGGGGGTGGGGAAAGATGGTTGACACAGCAGGCCCAAGGATCGAACACCTGTCCGTACATCTCCCTAAGCAGGCACTTTAGTCTGCTAAGTTATCTGGTCAGCCCTTGTTTTTTTTTTTTTTTTTTTTTTTTTGTGTGTGTGTGTGTGTGTGTGTTTAAGTTTGTGGTAGTGGGGATGGAACTCCACCTTGCAGACAGTGTCACTGAGCTATGTCCCCAGCCCTTCTTTTTTCTTTGTCTTGTTTTTTAAGACAGGGTCTCACTATGTAGCCCAGACTGATCCCATGTTCATAAGAATCCTCCTGCCTCAGCCTACTGGCCAGCCTCAACATTGCCAGTTTTCCATATACTTAAGGCTACCAGGCCATCAGCTTCTGTTATTACTGTTGAACTCTTAGTGTTCTTCCTGCAGCTGCTTCTCAGAGTTCTCTGACTTTATTTTTATTTTATTTTATTTTCTTGTGGTACCAGGGACTGAACTCAGGGAGTTCAACTGCCAGGCAAGCAGTAGTTGTCTTACTTTAATGGTTAATTGTGCTGTGGAAGTGTGATTTTCTTTGTGTGGGTGTGTGTTGTTGTCATAGCTGTGTGTGACACAGGGCTCTGGGACCTAGGCACTGAGCTGTATCCCTGGCCTTTTTTGTTTTATTTATTTACTTTTTATTTTTTGGACCAGGGATTGAACTCAGGACCTTGTGCTTGCCAGACAAGCACTTATTCCACTGAGCTATCTCTCCAGCCCTGGCCCTTTTTATTTTGATGCAGGGTTCACCTGGGTTGCTGCATCTTACCTTGAGCCCACAACCCTCCTGCCTCAGCCTCTCAAGTGCTGGCTTCCTTTAGTTTTCTTCATGTACCACCAGGCCGGCTTCCAGCTTCCTTTAGTTTTCTTCAGCAGGCTGTGGGCTGCAGGACAGAAGTCGCCATGGCAACTTTGGGCAGCCAGGTGTCACACGATCTGAACATATGAGGGCTGTGTGCCCAAGGCAACGCCAGTGTCACCTGAGCACACTCCCTGCCGCCATCTGCTGAGTCACTGGCACCACGGCCTCAGAACCCCCCCCCATCTCCATGACAACCACAGCACAACAGGGCGGCAGCAGCATCCAGGCCACCAAGTTGCTACCTGCCCAGCCTCACAGCCCCGTGTGTCCATCCATTGCAGCTGACCCAGACCTCAGCTGGGAATGGCTGTTGTTGCACATACCACATGCACATGCACACGCACACACGTGTGTACTGGGGCTAGAACTCAGGGCCTTCAAATTGAATGATATCTTCAGCCCTTTTCAAAAAAAATTTTGCGGGGGCCTTGAAGTGGGATCTCATTATATAGTCTAAGGCTGGACTCAAACTTAAGTCAGTCCTCCTGCCTCAGCCTCCCCAGTGCTAGGATGACAGGTGTGTACCACCACAGGTGGCTAATTTTAAATTTTGAGACAGTTACCTGGGCTGGGTTCAAATATGATCCTCTTGCCTCAGCCTCCTGGGTGGTGCAATTCCAGGCTTTGGTCTGCCCAGCACAAGGCCTGAGGAGATAGCTCAGTGGAGTAAGTGCTTGCCTGGCAAGCACAAGGTCCTGAGTTCGATCCCTAGTACCACCAAAAAAAAAAAAAAAAAAAAAAAAAAAAAAAAAAAAAAAAAAAGAACTTGTGCCTAGCACGAGTTTATATCTTAATGTTTAAATATTTCTGCTTGGACCTGAAAGATAGCTCAGCAGTATAAGCACCTGCTTGGAAAGTGTAAGATCCTGGGTTCAATCCCTGGCACCAAAAATCCCCCCAAAATCTGCAAAAGGGTCTGAGGATGAGCTCAGTGGCAGGGGCTTCTGGGTCACTTCTCCTGCATACTGAGAAGTAGGGGCCCAGTGTGGAGGCACTTGCCATGGCTGAAGCTACTCATGAGGCAGAGACAGGACAAGCACTTGGCCCAGGAGTTCTGAGAAAAGCAAACGGACCCCATGTTGCAGGGTGGGAGGCAGCAGCCTACAGCTCCGAGCTTGGAGAGAGTAGCAGATGTGCCTTGCCTTCTCAAGGCAGGAGAGCAGGAACACGGCTTCTTCTGGTTGGGAGGCTGAGGCAGGGTGGTAACAGCTTTGGACACTGCTAGGCCTTGGCCAGTGAAATAGAATACCTGGGTGGGATTGAGGGCTTGGGCAGGGCCACAGCCCTTGGTCTTTTCTGTCCTTTGGGGTTTCGAGAATTGTCTTCCCTGCCTGCCATTTGCCAGCACTGTTCACTACCAGCACCGGAAGCAGAAGAGGAAAGTGTCCCTGGTGCCATAGCTGGTTAGCTGGGGACAGGAAATCCAGCTGGATCCCTCTATTGTCCAGCTTGGGTTTAGAATGTTGAGGTGGTTTTCAATTTCACAAGCATTTCTCTAGCTGGACTGCACCATGGAAACTTCCGGGAAGGGTGCAGTTGTCACATTCATGAGCTCCAGAGATCCTCCTGCTTCAACCACCCCAGCAGCTGGGTCTGTCGCACCCAGCCAGAGAGATAGATTCGAAGGAGGTGTTAGGGCCTGCTTCAGGGCAGGCTCCGCTTGAGGACTGGGGATCTGAGTACAGCTGCTGAGGAGCAGTGGGGACAGCCTGACAAACCCCTCCACCAGCACCCTTGGCGCTTAGGAATGTTGTTGCCAGCAGGTGTCTTTTTTCCTGAGACAGGACCTTGCTAGGCTCCACCTTGCAATCCTCCTGCCTCAGCCTCTGAGCGCCAGCACGATGGTAATGTGCCTGTGCCTGGCTGCAAAGTTAAGCTGTGGGCACCCACTCTTTCCCAGCAATTTGCTGATGAAGGTGCAAAGTGGGAAAGCCAGTTCTTCCTTGAGTACAGAAAGGGACACTGCAGACTGAGATGGTGCTGTCTCTGTCCAGGACTCTGCTCAGGGACAGAGCACTCACCTGGTGTGCTGGGGGCTGTCTACCCTGGCACTACACAGAAACTACTGCTAGTGCTGGGCAGGATGGCTCATGTCTGAGGTCCTCCCACACTTGGGAGGCTGAGGCAGGAAGATCTCTGTGAGTCAGAGACCTGCCTGGGCTACAGAGTGAGTTCAAGGCCAGCCTAAACACCTTCCTAGCAAGATGTGTCTCAAAAAACAAACAATTATTTACTCATAATAAATTAAAAAAAGAACAATTCAGGCCATCTGTTGCTGAGATCTCCCTGCCACACTGCTGGCTCCAGATCTAGTCCCAGATGTGGGACACCAACATCCTCGATCCCCGCCCCCAGGACAATGAGGAGAAGAGAGCTGATTCTTCTGTTTTTCTCTCCCTCTTTTCCAGTACTGGGGACTGAACCCAGGGTCCTACATCCAGCTCTTTGTATCTCTTATTTTGGGGCAAAGTCTCAAACTTGCCATCCTCCTGCAATCATGAATTAATACTGTGCTTTGTTTATGCTTCTCTTGCCTGCCACATATGGTCAGTAATAAGGTCTGCTGGATTCTGATTTTCAGAAGGGATTTGTGTGTGTTGCATGGTAGCCAACGGTAAAGTAGACTAATCTGCTCATGTTTTATGCATTCATAATATCACTTTTCGTTGGGAGCAGCCAAAGCTTAAAATGAGTTATGTGTGTGGGACAAAGCCAGCCAAGAACGCAGGGTGCTCCTGGGACCACATAGCAAGCCCGTGCAGCTTAAGGGTTGCTGGGTAGAGCCGAAACTGACATTAGACTCTGGA
This sequence comes from Ctenomys sociabilis, assembly GCA_004027165.1. Taxonomy (NCBI): domain Eukaryota; kingdom Metazoa; phylum Chordata; class Mammalia; order Rodentia; family Ctenomyidae; genus Ctenomys; species Ctenomys sociabilis. The sequence goes on from PVKA01001038.1 coordinate 129,282, forward strand.
GAGTAAAACTCGACATAACTACCCCCCAGTGCTTGGGCAGCTCTTGTCTTCGCTTGCCTGTCTTTCTGCATTCCCGTGGCTGGATTTCTGTGGGGCCATCTGACCAGAGTCCAAACAAGTTGCAACAACTTTTTTTCTGGTCTTTTCAATGTAAGACCTCACTTGGCCTTGAGCTCACTTTGTAGCACAGGCTGGTCTAGAACTCAGAGAGATCCCCAGCCTCCTGCATGCTGGATTCATGAGTGTGTACGACCATGCCCAGCTATGACACTTTTTTTTTTTTTTTGGTGGAACTGGGGATTGAACTCAGGCCCTTGTGCTTGCCAGGCAAGCACTTATTTTACTGAGCCATCTCCCTGGCCCCTGACATTTTTTCTTATTTTTCTGTTAAGTTCACCTTCAAGTTTTTTCAAATTATCACAAATCTTAAGAGTTTAGGACTAGGGAGATAGCTCAGTGGAATAAGTGCTTGCCTGGAAGGTCCTGAGTTCTATCTCTGTTACCACAAAAAAAAAGAAAAAAACAGTTTATGCCAGCCATGGTGGTGCACGCCTGTAATCACAGCACTTGGGAGGCTGAGGCAAGAGGATTGCCACAAGTTCAAGACCAGCCTAGATTAAACAGTGAGACTCTGTCTCAAAAAATAAAACACAAAATTCATATGGAAGTGTACCAAGGTGTTGGGACTTGCGTTGTCCAGGGTTAACTGTACCCAAGAACTTCAAGTCCTATCTAGGTTGGTGCTTGGATTTCTCTCTTTCAGGGGCTTCCAATGATACATAAGGGATGCTGATCAGTAATATCCCAGGGTGGGCACTGACATGGCCCACGTGAGGCCCTGGGTTCCAATGCTGGCTGCTCAAGGTGGTCTGCACCTGTTAGCTAGCATGGGTCCGCTGGGAGGCTGAGGTAGGAGGCTGAGCACTGTGGACCCAGACTGAGCAGCTCAGACAGGCCCTGTCTCAAAATACGACCTAGATAGAGGGCTGGGGGACAAAACTCAGTGCCTGGGCCCTGAATCCTATTTTGGCTCTGGAAAAAGAAATCAAGGAAAGCTCTCTGTGCTCCATCACAGTGACAATAGTTAGCAGAGATGGGGTACTTGAAAGTTGCTAAGTTGCTAAGAAGATATTTTAAATATTTGCTACAAAAAATGGTGAGTAGCCAGGGCCATAATGTGAGCTCAATGCCAGCCTGACCCTGTCTCCACAGGACAAGAAAGAAGCAAGTCTGGGGGAGGCATATTAGGGTTGATAGGAGGGCAAGAGGACGGCAGGGCATGGTGCAGGGCATGGTGTAAGCACCACACCCGTCCTGGGGTGGTAGGAAAAGAGGCTTGCCCACCACTTTTGCTCTTGCTGTTTCTCTGCCTTCCACCGCCATGAACTGTTGCCCTCTGCCATGTGCCACTCTGCCTTGGGGCCATCCGAGTATGGACTGAAACCTCCACTAACTGTGAGCTAAATAAACCTTTCCTTCCTTCA
>PVKA01001038.1:130865-161853 GCA_004027165.1 Ctenomys sociabilis
AAAAAAAAAAAAAAAAAAAAAAAGGATGGGTGGACTGGGCTTGGCTTGGCCTGAAGGAACCTGTGTCCCACCTGGCCGCCTGAGGGCCTCAGCCCTGAAGGACCGTCTGGAGTTTTCGGATGAATGATCTAAGGTGTTTTGCCTAAAAATAGTCTTTGAACTCCCAGTGTGTTCCTTTATTTTAAGATCAGTTTTTTTTAAAGCCAATTTATGACTTTAAAATGTCTTAGAGGGATTTAGGGTGTGACCAACCCAGAGAAAAAGAAGCCAAACCAGCATTTGAAGATGTTGGCTAAAAGAAAACTTTGGCTAAAACTCAGAGTTCTCTTTTCCCTTTGTGTTTTGAGGCAGGGTCTTGCTAGGCAGCTCAGGGTGACTTTTAGCCTCTCAGGTGATCTTCCTGCCTCAGCCTCCCCTCCACATCCTGCACAAGCCCTTCTAAGCAAGACATGCAAAAGGCATTTTCTGGGCTGGGGAGATAGCTCAGTGGCATAAATGCCTGCCTAGCAAGCACAAGATCATGAGTTCAGTACCAGGTATCCAAAAAAAATTGCTGGCTCCATTTGCTTAGGGCTTTGGCCCTGCCATACCTTACAGAAGCAATAGCCACACCCTTTTCTTTTCTAATTATTTTTTCTTTTGTTTTGTTTTGAGGCAGGGTCTCACAATGCAGTTCAGGCTGGCCTTGAAGTCACTAAATGCCCAGACTGGCCTCAAAATTACAATGATCCTTCTCTCTCAGCCTTCTGAGTGTTGGGATTACAGATGTGTGCCACCATGCCTGGCTCTTTTCTTTTTTTAGAAAGGGTTTCACTCTATTTTGGGCCACCATACTAAGCCTCTTTTTGTCTTTTTGAGACAGGGTCTCACTATGCAGTTCAGGTTGGCCTTAAGCTCACTTTGTAGCTCAGGCTGGTCTCGAACTCACAATAATCCTCCTGCCTCAGCCTCCCGAGTTCTGGGATTACAGGCATGCACCACCATGCCCGGCTAAGCCTCTTATTTTTAAAGAGACATGGGGGGAGGGTGGCAGGACTACAGCTCAATGGCATAGCACCTGCCTGGCAAGTATAAGGTTGTGAGTTCAATTACTGGTACTGAAAAAAAAAGAAAGAAAATGGGTTTATTAAGCAGAAATGTGAAAGCCCATAATTAAGAACCACAGCTTGGGCCCTGGCGAGACCAAGTAGTGCAGCTGCCTCAAGCTCACTGTGTAGCCCAGGCTGGTTTCCAACTCACAGTGGTCCTCCTGCCTCAGCCTCCCCAGTGCTTGGGTCACAGATGTGTGCCCCATCCCTTGTCCCTATTTTCATTTTGAGACAAGGTCTTGGTCATTCAGAAAGTTGCCCAGGTGGGGCTGAATGTTGGATTCTGCTGGTTCAGTTTCCCACAGTCCTGGGATGAGAGGTGCGTGCACTGAGCTTGGCTTGATGTTTGGCTTTGTGAGTCCCCTTTTGTATTCTTCCAGCTAATGTTTTGTTTCTGAAAAACACTACGTGAAGTTCTTTCTGGGCACTGTACCTGGTACATCTGGACAGAACGTCCCTTTGGTCACCGTGGTAGAGTGAGTTTGCACCTGGACTCAGCAGACAGGCCGAAGTGTGTCTGAGAGTCCAGGCCCTGTTCTGTGCACTGCGGACAGCAGTAAGAAAGGGGGCTGGGCAGGTGGATCATTGCAAGTTCAAGATCACCCTGGCTACAAAGGGAGCTCAAGGCCAGCCTGAACTGCATAGGGAGACCCTGGCTCAAAAAGACAAAAGACAAAAACCAGAGCAAGGCCAGGGCACCCCACGTGGGCAGTCCATGAGCTGAAGCTCACTCTGCCTCGCCAGCTTTCAAGGGCCGTGAGCACATGCGACCCACGACTGTCATTCAGTACAGGTCTGGGCAGCTGCATCGCTCCAAATGCCCTGCCTGTCACACTTTGTCACGTTGCACAGCATTGAGGCATACACAGGGCTGCTCCGCCATGACAGTCACCTCCTGGCTCTGCACCCACCTCACCCTGCAAAAGAGGAAGCGAGGCACAGAGGGCCTCAGAGCTCATCCCCAGTGCCACCTACCACTGTGAATAGATCAAGGCACATCTCAGGGCCCAGGGCCTGGTTTCCACCCCCAGCACTGAAAGCACAAGTAAGGCTCACCGTGTTAGCTATCATCTTCCTTTCTGACATCCTGTCTCCATGTGTAGCCTGGATAGGACTTGAACTTACAGCCATCCTGCCTCAGCCTTTCAGGTGCTGGAGTGGCAGGCACTTTGCCATGCATTAAAGCCACTCCCATCAGTATGCCACTATCCTGTCCACCCATCTGACCCCTTGTAGGCCTGCCCCCACGTTTCCATGCCTGGCTGGTGGTGCAGACCCTATCTGCTCTGGGTTCAGCCAGGCTGTGGCATGGGCAGAATTTCCACCCTTTCCTTCTGCCTCAGATCATACCCTAGCCCAGAATTTGTCCTTTTGAAGGCTGAATAATATTCCAGGGCTTAGGCCAGGCTGCATGTTTTAGTTTCATTTGTTTTGAGACAGAGGCTGGGGAGATGGCTCAGTGGAATAAGTGCTTCCCTCGCAAGTGCAAGGGCCTGAGTTCAATCCCCAGTTCTGCCAAAAAAAAAAAAAATCAAGCGCTTCCCTGGCAAGCACTTCTCTGAGACAGTCTTGCTGTGTGCTCCTGAACTCACAGTGATTCTGATCCTCCTGCCTCAGTCTCCCAAGAGCTAGGACCACAGGTGGCACTGCCGACTTGATTGTTTTCAAATGAAAAACAACGGATATTTCCTGTGGGGCAGCCCCGTGCTTGTGTAGCCAGCCAGCCACCCATACACAGCTTCGGGCTGCTCCTGCTACTCGCCTGGGTGACTAGGCTTTGGGAGGTCACTACTGGGGCACAAGCTATGTCTTTTGTTTACAGCAGCAGGGATCAGACCTATGTTCTTTGCACTGAACTTTATCCCCAGCCCCTTTTTTTCTTTGGGTGGAACTGGAGATTGAAGTCAGACCCTTGCACTTGCTAGGGAAACACTTATTCTACTGAACTATCTCCCCAGCCCTTTTCATTCTTTCCTTTTTTAAATTTTTTTAAGACAGATTCTTGCTAAGTTGCTGAGTTGCCTAGGCTGGCCTTGAATTTATGGTGACGCTCCTGGCTGACTCTTGTGAGTGCTGGGGTTAGCAGTATTCACCACTGCTGTGGGCACAACCCATGGTTGTTCAGGGTGCTCTCTCTCTCTCTCTCTCTCTCTCTCTCTCTCTCTCTCTCTCTCTCTCGTCTTTCTGATACAGGGTCTTCTTATGCAGCTCAGGTTGGCCTTGAGCTCACTTTGTAGCCTAGGCTGGCACTGAATGCAGAGATCCTTCTGCCTCAGCCTCCTCAGTGCTGGGATCACAGGAGTGTGCCTCCAAGCCTGGTTTTTCTCCTTTTATCTGCTTTCTTGGTGACAGTGAGGGCTGAGCTCCTTTCTGTGCCAGGACAAGGTCTCCTTGTCTTCCTAGATCTCTTCCTGCTTCCTCCCTTGGGCCCTACTCATCCTGCAATGCTGGGGATGGAACTTGGGGCTTATGATGTGTGGTGCAAGCAAAGCAGCCACAGAACACACTGACTTCACAGTCGACTGGTGTGTAGTGGCACACAGCCACGCACACGCTGATTGCATGGTCAGCTGGTGTGTGCTAAGTGGTGGGAGAAAGCTGAAGAGAAAGCTGCTAGATGGTAAAGCCCCTCAGCATTGGAGGCCAGTGATAGCCTGGGCTCACTGCTCTTCCTGTGACAGACAACAGCCTCAGGTGATGACCTCAGGCCACTGAGAGGGGTCACAGTGTGTGGGCTGCACAGTTACTGGCCTGAGCCAGGTCACGCAGGCAGTGACATCTTACTCCACCTTCCTGGAACAACCTGAAAGCCTGTGACCCCTGGGCTTTCCAGCCAGGTTCCCTCCCCAGACCACATGTGTGTAGGGGCCAGGACTGTATTTAGGTCCTGTGGCTGGTGACCACATACCCCTGTGTGTCTGTCCACATCAGAGGAGGGCCGGTGATGGTGGAGACCAGTGGGCAAGTGGCACCCACATGCCCTAGGCAGTGGCACAGGCTCTGGTAAGGTGGCGTCTCAGGTGGCTGTGGCGATGATGGCTTTTCTAGTCAGTGTCCCTCACACACACCACTGTTAGTGCAAACCCAAGATAATGGGCTTTTCTCAGGTGAAAAGGCCCACATAGGTGCAGCCCAGCACCTTCCAAGTTGGCTAGCATGTGGCCCCACTTCCGGTTTGTCCCCAAGCAGGTGGTCCTGGCCATGAACCGTTAGGCTGCGGGCAGGGAGGGCTCCATCTGGCAACTACTGGCTCCCAGCTGTGTGAGAAGAGTGGCAGAAACAGGAAACTGGATGGCCAAAGCCACCACACTGAGAAACGCAGTGAGAAATGGGGGCAGCCTGAGGCAGGAGGCTGTTAGAGCCCCGATAACTCTAAGTAAATGTCCTGGGATCGGTCTCAATGCCACCAAAGTACAAAGGGCAGGGAGAAAGGCGCACAAGCTCTGGGGCCTCACGCTGGTGGCAGGTGGGCCCCTGAGTGTGCCGCCTGCTTCCGGTGAGCACCCCTACTAGGGGCAAGGAGCCCTACTGCAGCTGCCACTGCCCTCATTGCCGCTTTCAGAAGGTTCTTCATCCCGGACTGAAGGTGCTGCCCACAGCCATGTCAAGGTGGATCTCTGGGCCCTGAAAAGCCACATGCTGTGGGGTGGGCCAGGATGGTGCCTGGCCTTGTGTGGCCCCTCCGTACTATTTAGCATGGTCCTCACTGAATGGCAGGGGCTGAGACCCTGGTGTCTGGAGGATGTCAGGCTCTGGTGCAGAGTGACATGAGAGGGTGATACGAGCTTTCCCTTCCAGAGTAGACACCTTGCTGATAAAGCTGGCTGGAGAAGATGCAGTCCTGGGGTCCATAGAGGCACCCCAGGGGTGACCAGAGGGCCCAAGGCCTTGGCTTATGGCCTGTAAACCTGTTACGTGCACACTGACACATGACCCTTTGGTAACTCTAGCCCCACGAGGACATCTAAGCCACAGGGTGGCTCTTGTGGTAGACCTAGCCCTCAACTTTCTCTGAAGAATTCAATTTTCCTACATTCCCAATCCCTTTATTTTGTTTGTCCTTTAAATTTTTAAATTTATGTTTCAGTTTTTTTTTTAAATGTTTTAGCTTTTTTGTTTGTTTTTAAGACAGGGTTTCACTTTGCAGTACAGACTGGCCTTGAACTCACTATGTGGCCCAGGCTGGCCTGTAATGCTGATCCTCTTGCGTCACCATCCCCGATGCTGGGATGACAGACATGTACCAAAATGCTTGGCCATACCCCATTTCTTGCTATCTTTCTCAAAGTAAGGGGACATGACGTGGCACAGGATGACAGGTGAAGACAATCTGGGCCAGCAATGAGCCCAAGCCATTCTAAAAAATCCCAATGGTTCCCGAATTTGGAAGCAGAGCGTGCTGAATCCAGGCGACACTCCTGGGAAGCAGCAGCTGCTTCCTTACTGTACAGAAGAACTCAGAGAGGGCCAGTGACTGGCCAAGGTCCCTGGGAAGTTGGTGGTAGTTGTACAGCTATATGAGCAGGGCTCTTGGGCATTTCTTAAATGAGTGCTCCCAACTGCATGAACTAAAACACAAAGAACTGCCCAATAAATTTTGGACACGGAAACAGGATAATGCCAGTTTTGGTGGCACAGGCCTGGCATCCCAGCACTCAGGAGGCTGAGGGAAGAAGGATCAGCTCAGGTCTGAGGCTGCCGGGCTACAGCCTTGAGTTCAAAGATAGGCTGAACTCAGTGACATACTATCTCAAAATAAACCAAAACAAAGTACAGAACAAATTTAACCAAACAAAAACAATACAGTATGATCACAAAGTTTTGTTTATAGTGTTGGGACTGGATTTAGGGTAGGGAAGTACCCTGACAATGAGTTATAGGCCTAGTCCTTTTGATTTTGAGAAAAGGTCTCCATAAATGGCCTAGGCTGGCCTAGAACTGATCCTCCTGCTTCAACCTCCTGAGTAGCTGTGATTCAAGTGTACCCTACCACACCCAGCTGATTATCACATTGCCCCCAACACCATGGTATTGGGGATGGGACCGAGGGGTTTGGTAGGAAGGAGCTCTATGCTGAGCTACATTCCCAGCCCTATCACTTTTTAAAATTCTTGTTTAGTACAGGGTCTTGCTATGCAGCTCGGGCTTGAGGTGATCCTCCTGTCTCAGCTTCCCGGCGCTAGGAGTTCAGGGGCCAGGACGGATGCGGTACAGGGGATGGAACTCGGGGCCTTGTGCTTGCTAGGCAGGCACTTAGACTGCCGAGCTATCTCCCCGGCACCCAGCCCTATTACAATGCGTGATATTATCCATCTCCTCAGCATTAAATTACAAGGTCTACCAGTAGATTGAACACATTTATTTCAAAGTATATTAGTCGCTAGATCTTATAATTTAGTTAGATTCCAAATATCTGCAGCACAGCTCTGGAGCTAAAGTGTTCTGTGCATTGACTTTGGTGACAGTCTCAAATAATGTCAGTGCTCTGTGCTACTCTGCCTGTGTCTGATTTCCACTAGAGAATACCGGTGCGATGAGGATCGAATGGAGGGATCAACACCTGCTCTCACTCAGGGCGGGAGACGGCTCAGTGAAATAAGCGCTTCCCTGGCAAGCGCAAGGGCCTGAGTTCAAGCCCCGGTTCGTTCCGCCAAAAAACCCTGCCAAGTTCCCTGTACTACTGCCTGTGTGGGGCAGCAAGGGTGACACCGGAGTTGCCTCCCGAGAGATTGAGGACGAGGGTCGACGCTGGTCCCAACTACGCAAGATGATTCTGAGACCTTACAGCGTTGGCGCGAAAAGACCAGAGATCACCATCCGGGTATTTCGACACTCTCAGTAGGGCTGGGGAAAATTCAAATCTGAAAAAGGGCGGACCCGAAAGGCGGCAGTGCGTCTGCGCATGGGCGGGGCGCGGGCCCTGGGAAGCAGGGCGGGTTGACGTGAGTGACGCAGGCCATTCCCGCTTCCGTCCGGCCGGGTCTGGTGCCGCTAGCCCGGCTACTCTCCCTGGAGCCGTTGGGACGGGAACGGAGGGAGGGCTGGCAGGGACGGCCTGGCGCGCGAGGTCCCACTCCTGGCGCGCGGCCGCGGTGGATTTTGCCGCGGCGCGTGAGGTGGTGTCTCTGGGGGCGGGGCCAGTAGGGCCTGGGAGCGGCGGAGGCCCCGCCCCCGGGCGTGTGCGCTCAGTGCGTCATCGCCCATTTTCGCCCCGCCCACAGCTGTCTTGCCCGCCTCCTGCGGACTGTTGACCGTGCTGGGCGGGAAAATGGCCAGTTCTTGTCCACGGGAACCACTGTAGTGTTTGTTCTCTGCTACCCTTAATACCCATGCCTCTTTCCTTATTGCTAGTTAAAAGTAACTCACCTAGCATGTGTCTCTTACTCGGCTGAAGACTGTTTCCCGAAGGGGGCGGGGTCGGACGCGCGCGCGCGCGCGCGTGTGTGTGTGTGTGTGTGCTGACGGGGGGGGTGTAACATTCTCATCCGGGCATCCCTAGATGCCGCCACCGCCATTTTTGTTTTGTGCTGAAAGTCGCAATTGACGCCTGTGGACGGCCGGGCGAGGGGAAGTGGCAAGATGGCGGCTCCCAGGGCGGTGGCGTGGAGGCATACTCTGAGGAGCCTTGGGGCGAGGCGTACCTTCCACCTGACCTGGGCTCCGCTCGAGCTCTAGGCGAGTGCGCAGCACTACCCACTTGCCCCATCGCTAGGCAGCGTAAAGGTCCCCTAAGAGGCCTGGGACCAGAGACCAGGGCGGTGCGAAGGCGGGGAGCAGTGACGTCACTCGTCTCCGCCCCCTCGCCCGACCGCCGCCGCCATGTTTAGTTGTTACTTCTTCACACAAGATGGCGGCTCCCAGGGAGGAGGCATGAGCGCCCTGCCGTTACAGCTCCTTCTGCCGTACAGTTGCCACTTCTGGGCCTAATTCAGGCTTTTTGGAGCGGCTCCTGTGGGACGGAGTCATAAAGAGGGAAGCGAGGATTGGACGCAGCTTTGCGTTGGGTTTGCAGTGGAAGAATTGACCCAGGAGGAAGAGAATAGGGGGGGAAGGGGGAGCTAGTCTCAAGATGGCGGCTCCCAGGGCGGCAGGCACAGCCTGAGCAGCAGAGGCGGACTCAAGGGAGAGGCGCAAGACTCCACGAGCCGTACGGCGCGGACCCCAAGTAGCGCCAGGGAGTTAGAGCTGCTTGCACAGGACTCCGGCTCGCCTCCATTCCTTGGAGTGTCGTGGCCGTTTTGGGAGTGGTGGCTGTGTTGAGCGCTGGGCGGGGAAGCAGGACAGTCTCAAGATGGCGGCTCCCACAATTGTGGTCTGAGCGTCGACGGGGCTGCGACGACCGCGGGGCCTGTGGCTCCTTTCCACCCGCCCCGGAAGCCGGCCAGTGCTGGGGACTGGGGGGTGTGGGAACCGGGCCGGGGCTCCGCCATTTCCGGCGGGGGAGGGCTACGACTGAGGAAGGGAGGAGAGAGAGGCGGCTCAAGATGGCGGCTCCCAGGGCCTCCCGCCCGAGCTCGTGAGCCAGGACACCTGGGCGAAGACTCAGGGCGGTGGCACTCGACGGCCCGCAGTTTCGCCGGCCTGGGCGCCAGCTGGCATCGGCAAGCTCTCGAGGGGACAGTGCGCGCGAGCAGGCGGAGAAGAGCGTCGGGGACGGACGATAGTTAAGATGGCGGCCTCCATGGAGCCGTCCAGCGCCGTGTGAGGAGCCGCTGCTCCGCGAGCGCTGCCCGATAGCGAGGGGGTGTGTGCGCGGACCCTGGGCGCCCTTCCCGCCTCCGACTCTCCCGCCGCGCACTCCGCGAGCCATGGCTTCGGCCGTGCCACCCACCAGCTCCTCGGCCGTGCTCCTCCAGCCTCGCTGGAAGCGGGTGGTGGGCTGGTCAGGCCCCGTGCCCCGGCCCCGCCACGGCCACCGCGCTGTGGCCATCAAGGAGCTCATCGTGGTGTTCGGCGGTGGCAATGAGGGGATCGTGGACGAGCTGCACGTGTACAATACGGGTGAGTGCGAAGCCCGCCGGCGCGAGCAGCCCTCCCGCTTCCTTCCATCGCCTCCCGCGCCGCCCTGCCTCCCTCCCATCCTTCTCTCTCCTCCTCCGTCCCCGCCTCGCCCTCCCCGCCGATCCGCTTTCTTGTCACCCGCCCGCCCTCCGCGTTGGGGAGCTGCTCGGCGGTATTCGAGGGGAACCCCGGGTTCCGGGGGAAGGGAGGGGAGGCGGCGCGGGGCAGTGTTAGCTGTCGCGGGCCGGTCCCCGACGGCGCGGAACGGGGCCGCAGCGGGCCAACAGTCGAGAGGGCAGGGCGCTCTTGGGGCAGAGGGCCCTCCTGGCTCTCCTGGACTCCGTGCCCCGGCGGACTGGCCGCCGGTTGCGGAGGCTCCCTCTGCGCATTCATTTCTGTCTGCAGTTTGTTTGTTTTCTAAATAGCCACTTGGTGATAGCGCCTTGCAGCAGGCGGCCGCGGCGAACCCATTTTCGCCAGGCCAGGGAGCCCGCGCCGCCCGTGTGCCCGCCCGCGGCTGTGCCGCCCCCACGCCGGGCCTCGGGTGCTGTTGGGCGCCTGCATCATCTGGCCTCTACCCCTCGCGGGAGCCACATACATGGCTGTCCGTGTTCTGGTTGGCTTTCTACACGGGGGTCTGCCGCTTTCCTTTGGGCCAGGGCTTTGTCGAGTGTTTCCCGGGTCGCTTCAGCTCCTTAGCACACCCGGCAGCGCAAGGACAACCTGCCAGTCTCGGGAGTTCTCCATAGCCCGGAGAGGCCGGCGGGCTGGTTGAGGCCCGTAGGCGCATGTGACAACGGTGGCCCTCGGAAAGCTCTGTCCCTGCAGCAGGACGTGCACCATGCAGCGCCACCCCCGCCCGCACTGCTCTCCCGCCCGCACTGCCCTCCTGGGGCCAGGGCCAGGACCAGGGGTCCGGGAGTCCGGCCTGCGGGCGGCCTCTCTGCTCTGACCTAGTCGCTCCATCTCGATCAGCAGTGGTTGCTGCCTGGTGACCCTTTGTGCTGTCGCGAGGCACCTGTTGCCTCCAGGGAGTGGGGCCTCTTGCGGAGTTGGGCACGCCGGCCTGGCAGCTGCAGGGCCAGTGGCGGGCCTGGTGCTTCCAGGTGGCAGGCCTGTTTTTAGCGATGTCGGGGCAAAAGCAGCAAAGCAGCGGTACCCTTTCCACCCTTCCGAGCCACTTTGTTCTGAGGCTCCCAGCTGGGAGACTAGATTTGAGAAAGCGGGCAAGTTGGGGAGGGGGCTGTCATGCCCTGCTCCAAGTCCACTGCGGGCTCCTCTAGGTTTGCAGAGACGAGCTGGTCACCCTGGCATGGGGCCCCCGCCCGCAGGATCCAGAACAGGGCTCTTGAAGCTGCCCCCGTACCCCCAGTCGGGACCCCAGAGCATCTGCCCACATCTTTGGGCCAAAGCACGCAGTTCAGTTGTGAATGCCTGCAGGGCCATGGCTGTGCTGCCTCTGCTGCTTACCTCAGTTCTGGGTCCTTTGTTTTGTTTCACACAAGGTCAAGGCATGTTTTAGGTCTCATCCTGCAGTGCTTGGGGCTGCAGCCTTACCTTGGGAGAGTTCTTGTTCTGGGATGGGGGTGACCAGGGTTGGAGTGTGTATTGTGTCTGGGGAGGGCATGGAAGAAAGCCAGGGGGTGGCTGCCTGTGGTGGCAGGCTGGGGGACCCCTACCTGTCTTTTGGGAAGCCTTAGTGTCACCAGAGGCCATCCTGCCAAGCAAGGTAGGGTACACCCAAGGTGCTGCCTACTGCAGGCGTGTTTGCGTTTGCCTGGGGCTTGCAGGCTCTGGGCTGGAAGGAACTTTGGGAAACATGCAGCAGGCCCACCTTTGCATTTCTGCCGAGAATGGTGTCCCATCTGAGGGGGAAGCCACAGGTCCAGAGTCACCCTGCCAGTGGGTGGTACATGAGGTAGAAGCTGAGATGCTCCTGGGACTATTCCTTGCGTGTCTCCTACTTCAGTTAACAAGCTAGGGGCCACCACCTTGGCCACTCCCTTCTCTTTCCCTGTGTAGTGGTCGCCAAGTGCAGCTGGTGTCCCATCTGGCTTTACTGCTTCCCCGAAGCCTGCCTCTCAGTCACTTCCTGACCAACCCTGCTTGTTCCTCAGGAAATGCTTTCCACCCTTCAAAGCCTTGCTCAAGTGTCACATCTTCTCTGAGGCTCTGTTTGTATGCTGCTCTCATCCCTATGGCTCTGTTCCCAAGATCTGGGTTTGGTGCTGGGCTCCTCCAGGCTGCTTTTCTCATCTCTGACAGAGGGTCCATGGCCCTCTGGCCAGATGGAGGTGAAGGGCGACACCTGGGCCTCACCTGTGATGTGACAGGTGGAACAAAAGAACCACGACACCTGTCACCCTAGTGTTAGGCTGAGGCAGGAGGTTCACTGCATGTTGGAGGTCAGCCTGGGCTACATAGTAAGTTTAAGGCTAGCCTGCAGAATGTAGAAAGACCTTGTCTCAAATAACACCCCCCTCCCAAAAAAAAAAGATTACATCTGACTTGCTAGATAGCATTGTTGACATGGCGGTAAAACAGCAGTAAGTACAAGTGGAGTTGGCAGCCTGGAAGCAGGTGGGAGAGCCAGTGACATGCATGGAAGCCCACTCTGGCCTTGCAGATTAGAGGCTCCTACCAGTTGTCTAAATTTTCCTCTGCCCAGTGGCAGTGTGGAGGCCCTGGCTTGGGTTGCACACTGTTCACTGGGGGTGGGGGTGGGGCGCCAGAGGGCAGCTCTTTGGTTTAGGGATGGCGAGTTTGGGGCTGGGCTCTTACAGCAAATGTGTGTCCTGTCCTGGCAGGCGCTCTTGATGGGGCTCCAGGCCAGCCCTGCCTTATCTAGATAATTGTATAACATGGAAAGAGCCTTGGGGTGTCAGTGGTCACTTCTAGCTCAACCAACTAGGTCAGGTTTTCACTCTAAACTCCAGCAGTGCTCCCAGAGCCCCATGCCCTGTGACTAGGGTGTGCCAGTGAGTGGTGCGTGGCAGGCCCCAGTGGCCTGATGTGCTCCACACCATCCGGCTTTTGCAGCGAGGCTCTGCTTGCTGTCCTTGGCTTCTTCCTGCACTGGGACCGAGCTGGGCCACCTGTGGCCGAGGTCATGGGCAGCGGGGGAGGGTAGTGGCAGTGACGCAGCTAAACAGCTGTTGGGCACTTTCAGTGCAGGGGTCCTTCCTCTGCGGGGCCCACAGGCTACCCTGCCTAGCAACTGTGCCTCACCCTGGCAAGTCAGGCCATAGATGACTGCAACCTCTTGCTTAAAAGTCAGATCATGGGAGAAGTTTCTGCTCCTGTACACACTGTCCCAGCGCCCCAGGCTGAGTAGAAGCTGCCACCGGGGACAGCTCCCCTCCCTTCCGCTTTGGAGCAGCCCACCCCACCCCCTAGGTGGCTGAGTGGAACTCTGGAGGGGGTGGCGTCCTCTGGTGATCAGCTCTGGCACTGCAAGTGGGAGGGACCTGATTCACCAGGGTGGCGGGGTAGACACCAGGCTGCTGGAGGCTCAGAGAGTCCTCTGATGCGACACAAGACTGTTCCAGCTGCCACCTCTGGCTGGAGAATGATCTGGAGTGGCGAATGATCTGGAGTGGCGTAGGCGGGCTGGTGGGGGAGGGGTGCTGCTGTCGCTGAGTCTGCGGACTATCACCTAGGAGACAGAGGCACAGGAAGTGGGAAGAGACAGTGGAATCTGTGGCTGGGGACTCCAAGGAGGCATGCGGCTCCCAGAGAGGGCAATGTGGGCATAGTTTTGGTTTTGTTTTGTTTTGTTTTGTTTTGTTTTTGAGTCAAAGACTTGCTTTGTAATTCAGGCAGGCCTTGAACTCACTGCATAGCCCAGGCCAGCCTGGAACACAGAGATATCCCTACCTCAGCCTCCTGAGTGCAGAGATGACAGGCAAGCACCACCACACCTGGCTGTCATGGAGGTTTATTTGTGATGCTCCTCCAAGTGGAAGGCAGCAGCCAAATTCCTAGAAGCTGATGAATTATCTTTGCTCAGCAGCTTCCTGTCCGCTGATGTGACCTTGATGGGAAGCAGAGTTTCCTGCAGGCTCCTGGTAGCAGTCTGAGGGCCTCCACTGTGGCATAATGGCTTGGACAATATGGCTGTTAGCTGGTGTGGCTGGGGACATGGGATGGTCAGGTGCTCCCAGGTGTGACCTGGTCTTTGTTTTGTCCTCCAGCGACCAACCAGTGGTTCATCCCAGCTGTGAGAGGAGATATCCCTCCCGGTTGTGCAGCCTATGGCTTCGTCTGCGACGGCACCCGCCTACTGGTGTTTGGTGGGATGGTGGAGTATGGGAAGTACAGCAACGACCTCTATGAACTCCAGGTGACAGGGCCCCTTCCTGCCACTGTGGGGGTGGACAGCCTGGCGACAGAAGACCCTCAAGAGCTGGCCTTACAGTCACTCTGGCGATGCCCTCCCCACCCACCCCATGCCATCTCCTCCCAGCTGACTTTCTTGTTCTGGGACCCTGGCCACAAGTCTTTGATTTTTCTAGGCAAGTCGTTGGGAGTGGAAGAGACTCAAAGCAAAAACACCCAAAAATGGGCCCCCTCCATGTCCTCGGCTTGGACACAGCTTCTCTCTTGTGGGCAACAAATGCTACCTATTTGGGGGTCTGGCTAATGATAGCGAGGACCCCAAGAACAACATTCCGAGGTGAGGCACTGCTCATCTCTGTGGGCTGGTACCAGAGTGGGTCTGCATGTGGAGACATGGGACTCCCCAAAGTCCATGTGGCCCTGCCCCTTTTCAGCATGGCTTCATGTGAGCCCTGAGAAGTCTTCCTGTTTACAACTCTGAAAACCTATCAGGCCTCATAGTCAGGCCCTGTGCACTCAGGCTCAGTGTGTGATGGGGGTGTGTCTCACAGCTCTGGTTAGACTCACCCTTGGGACCTGTTGACCCCTTTGGTGTGAAGGTAGAGGAGTTCACTGTTGACTCAGTGGACTTGTGATGAGGCCTTGTGCTGTGGTGGCTGGCTATAGTCCTCCTGTTTGCCCCTCAGGTACCTGAATGACTTATATATTCTGGAACTACGGCCGGGCTCCGGAGTGGTGGCCTGGGACATCCCCATCACGTATGGTGTCCTACCTCCACCTCGGGAGTCCCATACTGCTGTGGTCTACACTGAGAGGGACAATAAGAAGTCCAAGCTGGTGATTTATGGAGGGATGAGTGGCTGCAGGCTGGGGGACCTCTGGACTCTTGACATTGGTAAGAAACTGCTGCAGTACTTTTGCCGTACAGCGGGCTGGCGATGGTGGTCCTCATGTGGGGGCTCCCCCTGGTGCTTTGGGGTGGTGGCATTCCTTTGAAGAAAGAATAGGCTTGGTTGGCTGAGTTGGTCTGCTGGCTTCCAGGAAGCCAAGGAGAGAGAACTGTTTTGGAGGGGAACCCTCAATTTGGGTGGTGCTGGTCCCTGTTGGCGTGATGGTGGTTAGTCCTTGCAGAGGACAGCCACCAAATCGAATATCCACAGACCTTCATGTAGGTGGGGACTGTTTGAGCTGGTGACTTGGGGATGGCTGCTGGGAGGATAGATACCGGTTCTGCTACCCCTGGCTCAGAGCTGGCAGCAGTGGAAACTGAGCACACGCACAGCTTCAGCACAGTGTTTCCTGGACCATGATATGGAGAATGCTGGGGAAGCATGTGGTTTCTATGGAGACGGGAAGTACCCTTCCCTGTGAGAAACTGCACCAGGGCAGTCAGGCCAGGCTAGGAAGCCTGGATTCCCCTGTGGTGGGGTCTCGAGCAGGTAGTAGCAGGGAAAGGCCAACCTCTCCACCTCTACAGAGACCCTGACGTGGAACAAGCCCAGTCTTAGTGGTGTGGCCCCGCTCCCTCGTAGTCTCCACTCTGCGACCACCATTGGAAACAAGTGAGTAGCTATGCCTGCCTTTCCTGAGCCCCAGGGAGGCCTCCTCCCAGTAGACTAGCATCTGTTCAGCTCTGAGGATCCAGAAGCAATGGTCCTGGGATAGGGAGGCTGTGGTGTGCGCATTTGTCATCTGGTACGCTGAGAGGTTTCGGCAGGAGGATTCCAAGTTTGAGCCCAGCCTGGGTGACCTAGAAACATGCTGGCTCTAAATACGGAAGAAAGGGCTGGGGCTGTACCTGTAACTCTGCAGATGCCACCACCTAGCCCAAGGCCCTGCCTGGGCCCCAACAAGGATGTGGCCTCTCAAGGGCTTTGGACCCTGGCGGCTGTGTATGTGGACGCCAAGGTCCTGGGGACAGTGGGAGCAAGGTGCACCTAGGTGGACTGAGTGGGGTCTCTTGCCAGAGAGCGATGAGGCATCTGGAAACTCAGGACACTGTGGGGACTCTTGGGCAGAACTATAGGACCAAACCTATCCTGGCTTCCTGGGTAGAAGAGGTGGCCTCTACTGTCCTCTCCTGCTTCCTTTCCCCAGAATGTACGTGTTTGGTGGCTGGGTGCCCCTGGTCATGGATGACGTCAAGGTGGCCACACATGAGAAGGAGTGGAAGTGTACCAACACCCTGGCTTGTCTCAACCTGGGTATGGCCTCCTGGAGCTTTGTGGCCTGCGGGAGGGAATCTCTTAAGTCTCTTCTTGTCTGTGGGCCGGAGCCTCCTCAGTGCCCCCTGCAGGGACTCCTCAGCACACCTTCCCTCCTGGCAGCCACACACTTGTGGTTGGCCAGTTAGGCTGTGTCCCTGTGAAGTGACCAGGGTGTCCTTTCAAATGGTTGTGGCAGATACAGGTGCTGCCTCTGTGACTATCCATTCACAGTGTGTACCCAGTGCTTATACCCCAAGGGTAAAGACTTGGGAGTAGGGAGTGGGAGCAGTGGTACCTGCTGTACTGCTGGCAACTTAAGGACCCCTTGAACCTGCAACCTCAAGAGCAGCATGAGCATCATAGTGAGAAGGAAAAGAAAGCCCACGCTGCAGGGCCAGATGCCTGAGCAGAGACTTTCTCGAGAGCAGATACCCCTGGCCTTGGTCCCTGGAAGCTGGTGGCCAGCCTGCAGCCAGCATCTGCCACAGGGCAGGAATAGCCCCCTGTGTGCCAGCCCACTGCCCTGGCTCCCCCTGTACCCCCGCTGCAGTGGGCGAGCTCAGCTGCTAGGCCCCATGTGCTTTCAGTGTGTTGTTCATATTGTGAGCAAGGATGTGCGTCTGGGAATTAGGGTTCCTTTGCCCTCTTATGTCTGTGTGCTATTGCTTGATGGGTGAGATTTGAAACCTCTGGCCATGTCACAGAGGAAGCCTTCCCACTTTGTTGTTTGTGTTGTATCCTTTTTTTTAAGGCCTATTGCCAGGCAGAGTTGGTGTTTTGTTTTTAACTTAGTGCCATGACAACTTCTTGGTTCTAATTTCCTATTGGCAATGAGAGGATGGAGGACAACCAGGAGCCAGTGGGGTGGTTTTCTCTGCTCTCTCTGCTCACCCCAGCATCCGCTCCTGCAGACACCATGGCCTGGGAGACCATCCTGATGGACACGCTGGAAGACAACATTCCACGTGCTCGAGCTGGCCACTGCGCTGTCGCCATCAATACCCGCCTGTACATTTGGAGCGGGCGTGATGGCTACCGCAAGGCCTGGAATAATCAGGTCTGCTGCAAGGACCTTTGGTACCTGGAGACAGGTGAGCTGCCCGCCACACAGGGCCCTGCTACTCCCATCCCTGCCTGCCTCACTGCTTGTGTTCTTTTGCAGAAAAGCCACCTTCCCCAGCCCGGGTCCAGCTGGTACGAGCCAATACCAACTCCCTGGAGGTGAGCTGGGGGGCAGTGGCCACCGCCGACAGTTACCTTCTGCAACTCCAGAAATACGACATTCCTGCCACGGCTGCTACTGCCGCCTCCCCCACGCCCAACCCGGTTCCGTCTGTGCCTGCCAATCCTCCCAAGAGTCCTGCCCCAGCAGCGGCTGCACCTGCTGTGCAGCCCCTAACTCAAGTAGGCATCACGCTCCTGCCCCAGGCTGCCACGGCACCACCAACCACCACAACCATCCAGGTCTTGCCAACAGTGCCAGGCAGCTCCATTGCTGTGCCCACTGCAGCCAGGACTCAGGGTATGTGTGTGGCCCAGGCCTATGTGCTCAACAGCAGGGGTCAGGGGTTGCACAGAGAGGTTACTTGCTGATGGCTGACCCCCTCATTCATCAGGTGTTCCTGCTGTTCTCAAAGTGACCGGTCCACAGGCTACTACAGGAACCCCACTGGTTACCATGCGACCTGCCAGCCAGGCTGGGAAAGCCCCTGTCACTGTGACTTCTCTGCCTGCCGGTGTCCGGATGGTTGTGCCCACACAGAGTGCTCAGGGGACGGTGAGCTGTCACTAGGTGGGGTGGGGCAGCCCTGTGCTGCATGCTGTGTGCCTTGTCCCTCTGAAGTGCTGCCAGTGGGCTGTCTGCAGAGAATGATAGGGTGGTGCTTCCAGAGGGCCAAGCTCATGTAGGAAGGACACTGGGGCATCTTAGGCATGGACCTCCCAGCCCTGGAGCCTACAGGCAGAACCAGACTGCAGCTGACCTGGCAGTGCCTTGGGGACTTTCTGAGTGTGTACACTAGCACTGAGCTGTACCCTGACTGTTCTTCTGAACATACCTGAGCCTGGCACACCTGTCTTCAGGGCTGCTGGCACTGTTGTGGGTGGTGCTCTCTCTGTGGTGGCCAGGAGTGAGTACTGAGGCTACTTCTGAACGTGTGGTGCATTTTAGCTT
Organism: Ctenomys sociabilis; assembly: GCA_004027165.1. Lineage (NCBI taxonomy): Eukaryota > Metazoa > Chordata > Mammalia > Rodentia > Ctenomyidae > Ctenomys > Ctenomys sociabilis. The sequence continues at coordinate 148,673 of PVKA01001038.1, forward strand.
GGCTGTGGAGTGGGATCTGGCAGTGGCCATGCGGCTCATGTCCTGTGCTCGCCACAGGTGATTGGCAGTAACCCGCAGATGAGTGGGATGGCCGCACTGGCAGCTGCTGCCGCAGCTACCCAGAAGATCCCTCCTTCCTCGGCACCCACTGTGCTGAGTGTCCCAGCGGGCACCACCATTGTGAAGACTGTGGCTGTGACTCCAGGCACCACCACCCTCCCAGCCACTGTGAAGGTGGCCTCCTCTCCTGTCATGGTGAGGGCCCGTCTCCTCAGCTCCAGTGGCTCCTGCTCACCTTGATGGGATTGGCAGCTGTGGCTTTGGGCCTTGGCTGTGGAACTAGGAGTTGCTCTTTGGGGTGTGGTGGCCCTGAGCAAGGTCCTGAGCCAAACTGTAGCCAGGGAGGGGTAGAGCTGGCACCATGGGCAGTGGCCTGGGTTTTTCTTGCTCCTCACTCATCTTGGCCCCTACCCCAGGTGAGCAACCCAGCAACTCGAATGTTGAAGACTGCAGCTGCCCAAGTGGGAACATCTGTCTCCTCTGCCGCCAACACGTCTACCCGCCCTATCATCACCGTGCACAAATCGGGGACTGTGACTGTGGCCCAGCAAGCTCAGGTGGTGACCACGGTGGTGGGTGGAGTCACTAAGACCATCACCCTGGTGAAGAGTCCAATCTCCGTCCCTGGAGGCAGTGCTCTGGTGAGTGACAGCTGCCAGGCTATGGTGACTTGGTGCCCTGGCTAGCTCCAAGAGAAATCCAGTCTAGGCTATGCCTGCCTCATTTGGTACCCAGCTTTACCCTGTGCTTCATCTCTCCCTTTTTAGATTTCCAATCTGGGAAAAGTGATGTCTGTGGTCCAGACCAAGCCAGTTCAGACTTCAGCAGTCACAGGCCAGGCTTCTACTGGTCCGGTGACTCAGATCATCCAGGTGAGCTCAGAAGTGTTCTGGTCAGCCCCACAGACTGGAGTGAGATGAGTGCTAGGCTCTGCACAGCCTATATCTCCCTTTACAGAGGGTTCCATGAGCACATGTACCCCAGGATCCTGCTGCTCTGTCTCCATGCCCACGTAACCCATTCTGCCCCTGGGTTGGGGAGTGCCAGGCCTGTGCAGCTGAGCCCCAATTCCCCCGTTTCAGACCAAAGGGCCCCTGCCAGCGGGAACAATCCTGAAGCTGGTCACCTCAGCGGATGGCAAGCCCACCACCATCATCACCACCACACAGGCCAGCGGGGCGGGGACCAAGCCAACCATCCTGGGCATCAGTAGCGTCTCCCCCAGTACCACTAAGCCGGGCACGACCACCATCATTAAGACCATCCCCATGTCGGCCATCATCACCCAGGCGGGGGCCACAGGTGGGTGAGGGGCCTGGTGGCAGTTAGCTTTTTGGACAGGGGCACAAGGGAAATGGGGCTGTGCCTCATGGAGCCTGTCTTCCCTGGACCCCTTCTCCCATGTAGGCGTGAGCAGCACTCCAGGCATCAAGTCCCCCATCACCATTATTACCACCAAGGTCATGACCTCAGGAACTGGAGCGCCTGCCAAAATCATCACTGCTGTCCCCAAGATTGCCACTGGCCACGGGCAGCAGGGAGTGACTCAGGTAAGGTTTATGTGGCCACCTCCTACCTCAGGCTCTGGAGCAGCCCACCTAGGCAGCATGTGATGTCCCAGGAACAGGATCAGGAGTGACATTGGTGGTGCTTTGCTTTGGTGTTCCAGGTGGTGCTGAAGGGGGCCCCTGGACAGCCAGGCACCATCCTCCGCACTGTGCCTATGGGAGGCGTTCGCCTGGTCACCCCTGTCACTGTCTCCGCAGTCAAGCCAGCCGTCACTACATTGGTTGTGAAGGGCACCACAGGTGTGTAGCCTATAGGCCAAGACCTCTGCAGGGGCTTGGCTCTGTCCTTGTGCACTCCTGCAGCCACCTCCCTAAAGTGCGGGGCTTCTGGCCCCCAACTTAGCCAGGCCGAGATGCTGCTGGAGAGGAATGACTGCAGCAGCCTCATCCCCTGCTTCCTTGCTTCTTATAGGGGTCACCACACTGGGCACAGTGACAGGCACCGTGTCTACCAGCCTTGCTGGAGCTGGGGGCCACAGTACCAGCGCCTCCCTGGCCACACCCATCACCACCTTGGGCACCATTGCCACCCTCTCAAGCCAGGTGATCAATCCCACTGCCATCACTGTGTCGGCCGCACAGACCACACTGACAGCTGCTGGTGGGCTCAGCACCCCCACCATCACCATGCAGGTAGGGTGGCCCAGCCTGGCACAGTGCATAGGCAGAGGTGTTCCCCATTGTTTCATGTTCCCTGTCCTGTAGGTTGCTTCAGTGAGGCATCTCTTAGCGTATAGAATTTCTCTCCACATGATTCCTCCCTGCCCCACAGCCCCTGCCTATCCTGACCCCAGTTCCCTGGTCCCAGAGAGCTGAGGCGCTTTGGGCAGTAGTAGGTGGAGTCACTGGTGACTGCACAGGCTGGAGGGTGGGAATGAGGAGTAACGGTGCCTGGCACTGACTGTTGCTCTTGCCCCCAGCCTGTCTCCCAGCCTACCCAAGTAACCCTGATCACCGCGCCCAGTGGGGTTGAGGCCCAGCCTGTACATGACCTTCCTGTGTCCATCCTGGCCTCACCAACCACGGAACAGCCCACAGCTACAGTCACCATTGCTGACTCGGGCCAGGGTGACGTGCAGCCTGGCACTGTGACACTAGTGTGCTCCAACCCGCCCTGCGAGACCCACGAGACAGGCACCACCAACACCGCCACCACTACTGTGGTGGCTAACCTTGGGGGACACCCCCAGCCCACCCAAGTGCAGTTTGTCTGTGACAGGCAGGAGGCCACTGCTTCTCTTGTGACCTCAACTATGGGGCAGCAGAATGGCAGTGTGGTTCGTGTTTGCTCCAACCCACCGTGCGAGACCCACGAGACAGGCACCACGAACACCGCCACCACAGCCACATCTAACATGGCTGGGCAGCACGGCTGCTCCAACCCGCCTTGTGAAACCCACGAGACAGGCACCACCAGCACTGCCACCACAGCCATGTCCAACATTGGGGGCCAGCAGCGTGATGTCCATCGTGCCTCAGGTGCCCCCACTGTGGTCCGCATTAGTGTGGCTCCTGGGGTGCTGGAGGGGGCCCAGGGCTCCACCAAGCCCCAGTGCCAAACCCGCCAGACCAGTGCCACCAGCACTACCATGACTGTGATGGCCACTGGTGCCCCGTGCGTTGGAGGCCATGGCCCTGCCTTTGTGCAGTTGGCCTCACTGAGTGGCAAGGACGTGCTCTTGGGGCACCAGCTGGAAATACACCATGCCCACACAGCCAGCACCCCAAGCGGGGAGCTTGGTGTGGCTCGAGGGCTGCCTGCATCTGCATATGAGGGCCTCCAGGCTGGCTTGCCCAGTGCCACTGTGACTGTGACTGCCCTGGAGGCGTCGCTGTGCCCTTCAGTCACCGTGACCCAGGTGTGCTCAAACCCACCCTGCGAGACCCACGAGACGGGCACCACCAACACTGCCACTACCTCCAACGCAGGCAGCGCTCAGCGGGTGTGCTCCAACCCGCCCTGCGAGACCCACGAGACAGGCACCACACACACGGCCACCACCGCCACCTCCAATGGCGCTGTGGGCCAGCCCGAGGGCGGGCAACAGCCCCCCACCAGCCGCCCTTGTGAGACGCACCAGACCACTTCCACGGGCACCACCATGTCCGTGGGCGTGGGTACCCCACTCCCTGATGCTGGCCCCTCATGCAGGACCCTGGAGTCCAGCCTGGAGGCCACCACTGTGCCTGCCACCCCCAGCCAGGCTGGGGCTGTGCTGCTGGCTCCCTTTCCGACGCAGAGGGTCTGTTCCAACCCACCCTGTGAGACTCACGAGACAGGCACCACACACACAGCCACCACTGTCACCTCAAACATGAGCTCAAACCAAGGTGGGTGAGGCGGTTGGCTTGCTTCGTGTCCCTACTGGGTACAACTGGCGCTGTGGCTGCCATTCGAATGGGGTGGGTCCTCTGGTCCTGTTGTGCTACCCACCCTTAGTGGTAGAAGCTCATAATGGTAAAGCTGAGGGAAGGCTAACCAGTCTCCTGTTGCTCCTACAGACCCCCCACCAGCTGCAGGGGATCAGGGAGAGGTGGAAAGCACCCAGGGCGACAGTGTAAACATCGCCAGCTCTAGTGCCATCACCACGACTGTGTCCTCTACACTGCCACGGGCAGTGACCACTGTGACACAGTCCACGCCAGTTCCAGGCCCCTCGGTGCCGGTAAGAACCCAGAGGGTCCCTTCATCTGTCTGACTGCTGTGCCTCTGGCCATGCTATCCCACAGTTGCACACCAGGTGTCGCTCTCGGACTGCACAGGGCACCTTGTCTGGTCCCTTTTTGAGACCATAAAAGGAAAGCAAGGCTGCAGTACTCAGCCACCTGAGCTTGGAAACTTTCTCTCCAGAGCTGGCTGCCTCTGCATATCACTTCATTGTGGTGTGCCACTGTAGGCTGTACATACTCTTCGCTCCAGCCCCGAAGTCTTTTTGAGGATAGTTATAGCCAGTGTGTGTGTATGTGGCATGTGTGTGTGCACTGTGTTTTTTCACTGAGCCCCTCAGTAACTTGCTGTCCCTTCTATTGAGCATGGTATCAGGATGGTCCCATTATGAGTGATACTATAGCCTATGGGACAGACAAGGGTTGCTATCTTTTTTTGGCATCCCCACTTTTCTCCCTTGGGTGAGCAGGATCCTTTCCAGATGCTCTTGTCACTAGCTGCTGTTACCCCTGGCCCGCCCATGGGAGCACACATGCTCCTGACATGTTCTTCTCTTCTGTTGACACTTTCAGCCCCCTGAGGAACTCCAGGTCTCACCTGGGCCCCGCCAACAGCTGCCACCACGGCAGCTCCTGCAGTCTACTTCTGCACCCCTCATGGGGGAGTCAGCTGAGGTCTTGGCTGCTGCACAACCAGCAGAGCTACAGGCTGCCGTGGACCTGAGCAGCGCTGGAGACCCATCTTCTGGCCAGGAGCCCACCAGCTCTGCCGTGGTGGCCACTGTGGTAGTCCAGCCCCCTCAGCCCACACAGTCCGAAGTAGACCAGCTGTCACTTCCCCAGGAGCTCATGGCTGAGGCTCAGGCAGGCACCACCACCCTGATGGTCACAGGCCTCACACCTGAGGAACTGGCTGTTACTGCCGCCGCTGAGGCAGCTGCCCAGGCTGCGGCCACTGAGGAAGCCCAGGCTCTGGCCATCCAGGCTGTGCTGCAGGCTGCACAGCAGGCTGTCATGGGTAGGTGACAGCTAGCAGATGGGGCGACCAAGGGGGAAAAAGGTTGCTTCCCACACAAGTGGCCTTGTAGGCCTAGGCAAGTGATGGCCAAAGTAGAGTTGGGTGGAGGGGATGGGACAGGCTGCTGGGGACACCATCTCTGGCCTGCCTTTTGAGTAGTTTTCCTTGGCCCTGGAGCAGGCACTGGGGAGCCCATGGACACATCCGAGGCGGCGGCAGCTGTAACACAGGCAGAGCTTGGTCACCTTTCTGCGGAGGGCCAGGAAGGCCAAGCTACCACCATCCCCATTGTGCTGACACAGCAAGAGCTGGCAGCCCTGGTGCAGCAGCAGCAGCTGCAGGAAGCCCAGGCCCAGGCCCAACAGCAGCACCACCTCCCTACTGAGGCCCTGGCCCCAGCTGACAGCCTCAATGACCCAGCCATCGAAGGCAACTGCCTCAATGAGCTGACTGGTGCTGTACCCAGCACTGTGGCCCTCTTGCCCCCAACAGCCACTGAGAGTAAGCAGGGTTTTGCCCTGGGGTTGGGTTCCCTGGTGGGACTGGGAAGTGTCGGGGTCCTGAGCTCACCCACTCATGGCGCTTTCTTTCAGGCCTGGCCCCATCCAACACATTTGTGGCTCCCCAGCCAGTTGTGGTCGCCTGCCCAGCCAAGCTGCAAGCTGCAGCTACCCTGACTGAAGTGGCCAATGGCATTGAGTCCCTGGGTGTGGTGAGTTGGGGTGTTGTGGTCATAGGGTGCAAAGATGCCTATGAGGGCCAAAGACCTGCCTTATTTCTCTTGTTTCTGGTTTCCAGAAGTCAGACTTGCCACCACCACCGAGCAAAGCCCCAGTGAAGAAGGAAAACCAGTGGTTTGATGTGGGGGTCATTAAGGGCACTAATGTAATGGTGACACATTATTTCCTGCCATCAGATGATGCTGTCCCATCGGATGTAAGTGTCCTTGGGCCCTGGCTTTTTTGGGTGGATTCTGGCCACTCTGGGTGACAGCCATGTGCATGTAGCCCTGGCCCTGTTACCCAGAGTGGGGGCTACCTGTAGACCTAATGCAGTTCGGCCAAGAACCTTCTGCTACGTAGCAGGAAACCCAGGCTCTGTGTCCCACTGCTGTGTCCAGCTTCGGTCCATGTCCCCTCCTTTCTCCTCCCCTTGTTGCTCCTGGCATCTGCCCTGTTTTTCCCATGTGTCTTCAGACAGCCAGCTGGACAGTGTTCAGTGTTCCTGGGCCGCAGTTTTCCCTAGCCACCTTGGGGCTGGAGCTGCGTTCCCAGCCTCTAGAGCTGCCACCTCACAGCAGGCCTCCTATTTTCTCATTGGTCCCCAGGATGACTCGGGCGCTGTCCCTGACTACAACCAACTAAAGAAGCAGGAATTACAGCCAGGCACAGCCTACAAGTTCCGTGTGGCTGGCATCAATGCCTGCGGCCGAGGGCCCTTTAGTGAGATCTCTGCTTTTAAGACTTGTCTGCCGGGTTTCCCAGGGGCCCCTTGTGCCATTAAAATCAGCAAAGTGAGTTTTGTGGCGGGAGGGGTGTTTCAGGAGGTGGGCGCTGCGGGAGGGTCCTGAATGGGGACAGAGTTGGCTGCCTGGCTTCATCTGTTGTCCAGGAGACAAGAGTCCTTTCCCTAGCCTCTGAGCTTATTGACTGGTGCCCAGTGCTATTTAGTACCTCCTGTTCTTGGCGTAGAAACATCCTGGGGGTCAGGGTCCATTATGTCCAGCTCCCAAAGTGCACAGGGAGGTTATGAATCCTCAGGGTGGCTTTCTCCAAAGTTTTTGGGGCTCTGATGCATGCAGTCAGCAGCCCCTGTGGCCCTGGGACAGGCCATGTGGTGGAGCCTGCGTTGGCCCCTGGGAGGCAGAGCTGAGCACAACCCCTCTCCCTGCTTCCAGAGTCCCGATGGTGCTCACCTCACCTGGGAGCCACCCTCTGTGACCTCGGGCAAGATCATCGAGTACTCTGTGTACCTGGCCATCCAGAGCTCACAGGCAGGCAGTGAGCCCAAGAGCTCTGCGCCTGCACAGCTGGCCTTCATGCGCGTGTACTGTGGGCCCAGCCCCTCGTGCCTCGTGCAGTCCTCCAGCCTGTCCAACGCGCACATTGACTACACCACCAAGCCTGCCATCATCTTTCGCATCGCTGCACGCAACGAGAAGGGCTATGGCCCTGCCACGCAAGTCAGGTGGCTGCAAGGTGAGCATCTGCCCAGCCCCAGTCCCAAACCCCACTCTGGCAGAGGAGCACTCATCCCCTGCCCCCCTCCCTTCCAGAGACCAGTAAGGACAGCTCGGGCAGCAAGCCAGCCAGCAAGCGGCCCATGTCCTCTCCGGAAATGTAGGTGGAGAGCCTCTGCGGGAGCCTCATGGCTGGGGGAGGGCAGGGCATGGGCCCTGGGCATCACCAGCACCTCTCTGACACCTCCCAAGGAAATCTGCTCCAAAGAAGTCGAAGGCGGACGGTCAGTGAGAGCAAGCTGGCCGGACCAAGACCCAACCAGACCCCTCGCTTCAGGAAACGCTGCCCCCTCCGCCTGCCCGCCCTTCTGGCTCGCAAACTCCTCTGCTGCTGCCACTGCCGCCTCTGCCTCTCCTTATTGGTTCTGCTCTGGCCTGAAGAAATCACATGGCCATCCGCCTGCCCCCTGGGAAGCAGTGAGCCTGTGAAATAAGTGTTCCCCTTCCTCTGCCCGACTCTGGCAAGCTGGGGCTCAGAGGCCTGCAGAGGAGCGGAGCCTGCTGTGCCCACCTTTCAGAGGCTATGCTCATGTTGTGGTTCCTTGCCCTCGGTGTGGAGGGCTCTGGGTCTGCCTGCTTCTCTCATTTGTCACCTGGTGTTTGCAGCCACCTCTTACCCCTCTCTCAGGCTAACCACCCCCAGACACCCTCTCTTCTCCAAGGCCCTTTGCTCCTCCTCGCCTGGCCTCCCTCCTGCTTTATCAATAGAAAAGGAAGAAGGAAGGCAAAAGAGGGGCCAGGGGGCCCCAGCCTGAGCAGTGGTGTCATCTTCCTCCAACCCATGGGCGCAGTGTGGCCCCCTGCAAGCCCAGCTCTGCCCTTGCCTGGCTTGATGCTGGGGGCTACATCACCAACTGCTGCATTTGTTGTATTTTTTTAAGTTGAAATTGATGGAGTTAACATTTTTATTGTAATTTTAGCCTTAGCGTGTGGGGGCTTTGTCCCTTTTTTTGTTGTTGTTAGCTGTGTACAGAATGTATTTCCCCCCTCCCCCTTTTTTAACTTTTTTTTTTTCTCCTTGGCTAACCCTTGGCAGGGATCTTGTAGAGGAAAAATGGGGGCAGCTGGGGCTGGAGGAGTGTGGAAGGGGCCTCCCTTCTCCCTCCCTCCCTCTTGGAGCCTGGACCTGGTCATCAGCCTGGGCTGCTTCTGTCCCTGGTCTCTTAGGACTGAGGAGAGGAACTGTGGCATGGCGCTGGGAGCAAGCACTTCTATAGAGAGGGACTGCACGGCAGACTGCTTGCAGCGCTGCCCCGTCCAGTCCTGGTGGGCTTTGTCTAGGTTCCATGGAGGCCCAGCCTCCTGGCTCTGCCAGGCCTGTCGGGCTTCTCTGCCACACCTCAGCTGAGGGCAGTGGTGAGCAAGGTTTGCCAGTGGTCCTCCTGGCTGGGTTTAGGTGACAGCTGGTCCGACCCCTCCATCTCTACCAGAGGTTCCGGAAGGGGGCACCCAACCCTAGGGCCTCTGGTTTGTTGTATTATAGTATATTTCGCTGTGGAATCTGTCACGTTTTAGTCGCCTTGGAGCCCACCGCCTGTCCCATTGTTTTGCCCGTCCCCTCTCTTGAGCGCCCTCTGATTTCTCTTGTTTCTGAGAACAGTACCACCCGTTCATCTATTGTAGAGTAACCTGTGACTCAATATTACCATAGTGCGATGTCGTTTTGTGCTATTTTGAACAATTAAAGACTTTTTTTGAAAAAAATATAGGGTGTCTTGCTGTGTTTGGTGTCCTGTGGCCTCTAGAGGCCATTTGGGGACTTGGGTCACAGATGAGCCCTTCTGCGAACCACTCCCCTTATGCAGTTCCCTGTGGTCTCCACTCCTTGAGACCTGGTGCTCAGCAAGGGGTGGGTGCTGCCCAAGGCCCCCTAGCCACAGGTCAGGCCTGGTGCATGGTAGGCACTCTAGGTCCCACAGGAGTGGGCCTACTGGCTCTTTTCTCATGTGGCCAGGCCCTGAGGACAAGGAGCAGGGGTGTTGAGATACTTAGGCCAGGGGTCCAGATAGGGTTAGTGTAGTGCTAGCTAGAGCAGGGGACCTTTGCTTGTGCTAGAGTGAGAAGAGCATGGGGGTGGGCCTGTCACCATCCACCACTACTGGCATCTGCTGCCACCCTCACCTGGGTAGGAGACAGCCACCCTGCCTCAGCTGATACCACTGTGGCTTGCATCACTCAGTACATGCCCAGGCAATGGCCTGGTCCCACTCCATGTTCTGGTGACTTGACCATAGCCAGGGCCATCTCCCCCTGGCCAGGAGGAGCCCAGCGCTGGAGACAGCCCTGCTCACTGGGCCCAGCACAGAGGGACCATAGGGGCTCAGGCCCCTCCACATGCCCATGCTTGTCCTTGGCTGGGCAAGGGACTGGCATGATGTGTCAGGGAGGACACGAATGGATACAGCAGCAATGCCATGCCTGTGAGAGTCATCTGAGACCCAGGATAGGTCTGCTTGCTAGTCATGGGCCAGCAAGAGTGGAATAACCAGTCCGGAGAAAAACCACCTGGCAGCTGAGGCTGTCTAAGCGGGGGCGCTGGCAGAGTGCGTCTGCGGCCCCGGGGTGACATTGAAAGAAGGATGAACCCAGCCTGTGTTGGGAGCTGTATGCTCCACTGTGCCCATTGATAGGGACAGCGGCCTGGCATTAGAGCTGGACAGTCGCTGGACACAATGTGGAGCAGAACGGGCAGCTGGGACACAGTCTAGCCACTCGGCATCCTGCAGCAGCCCTTGATGTCCAGCATAGCCTGCCCAAGTGGCAGGAGAATGTAGTCATTAGAGGCCATACCCTGTGTCGCTCAACCTGGCCTCTGGCATCTGCACCCGCCCCCAGCCTAGGGTCACTGGCGTGAGCACCAGACGGAGCTAACAACTTCCGCCCCCCAGCCCCGCCCCCGGGTACCCCGGAGGGGGTGGGGCGCAACTCAGTCAGCTGAGTGACGGTCACGAGACTCAGCTCTGTCTGGCTTCCTGAGGGAGAGGGAGTGATGAGCGGGGGTCTCGGAGCCCAACAGGCTGGTGGCGGGGCTGTCGGGGAGCTGCTTGGCCCAGGGGCGCCCTGCGGGCTGTGGGGTGGGAAAACCCCGAACCGGTACCCAGGGGGCTGGGAGCACGTGGGGAGCGGTGCCTGGAGCTCTGAGCCCCCCGGTCCCCCCTAGGACAGGGAGAAGGAGCTAGAAGTTCTGCAGCTCTGGAAGGTGCGCGTGGAGAGTGAGCTGGACCAGGTGGTGGCGTTCTGGACCAAGAACTCGCACGACCTGGAGTACGGGTGAGCAGCCGGTCGGCCCCCGCCCTTGCCTCTCCCTGGCGACCCGCGACCCGCGGGACGCTGGCAGGGCTACTTTTTCCTCGATGACGCTACGCTTCCACAGGGGTTTCCTCACGTGCCTGGGCCACGACGGGGAGGTATATGACGACCTCAAGTATGTGTGGCTGCAGGGGAGGCAGGTAGGGGATGTCTCAGCCAGCCTCATGGCTCATCCGTGGCAACATGCCCTCCCGCTTCTGCCCACTCTTGCGTCCAGCCCGCCCCCCCAGTTGACCTCTCTTCTCAGCTGCTACCCGCTCACATAGGTGTGGATGTATTGCCACCTGTACCGCAAGTTCAAGCGCTTCCGCCAGCCAGAGCTTCTGGATGCTGCGAAAGCAGGTGCCCCCTCCCCGCAGCTACTCACCGCCTCCCGGGGCTCTCCATGCAAACACCATCCAGGGGCGCGGGGATGGGGGTGGGGTGCCCCCGAGTCCAGCGTGACACCCGCCCCGGCCGCCAGGTGGCGAGTTCCTGCTACACTGCGCCCGAGTGGCACCTCCAGAGCAGAAGTGCGCCTTCACGCTGACACGGGACGGTCGCCCAGTCAAAGTGCAGCGGACCATCTTCAGCGAATGCTTCTATACTATGGCCATGGACGCACTCTGGAGGGTGACGGGGGACACGCGATACCAGGTGCTTCTGCCGGAACCACGATGCAGGGGTGGGTGGGTAGGGATCCCCTCTCAACCCCCAGAGCTGCCCCAGGAAGCCTGCTTGGAGTGTGCGCTCCCATCCCAGGCTGGGTTCCTGGGGACAGCACAGGGGATGCACACCCTGCCTGAACTCTCCTTGACCCCTACCCGTCCCCGCAGAGGGAAGCAACGGAAATGATGGACCAGATCGTCCGCTGGGTGCGGGAGGACCCGTTGGGGCTGGGCCGGCCCCAGCTCGCGGGGACCCCGGCCGCCGAGTCCATGGCGGTGCCCATGATGTTGCTGAGCCTCGTAGCACAGCTTGGGGATGAGGATGAGGCACTGGCGGGCAGATATGCTGAACTGGGTGACTGGTGCGCTCAGAAGATTCTGCAGCACGTCCAGGTTGGTACTGCGCCTCCAGGTGCCTAGGGGCCAAGGTGGGGCTGGAGGGAATGGTACGACCCCTAGTGGACCTGAGCCACATCCTTCCTGAGGCTCTGGGACCCTGGCTCACCAGCCTGAACCCCCTGGCAGTGGTGTGGGATTTGCCCCGTGTACTCATGTACACAAGCACACGTGTATATGCACACTAGCTCATGGGTGCGTGCGCCCCCCCCCCCCCACACAGCACACAACACACAGCTGGTTCCCACCTCTTCCCCGCAGAGGGACGGCAGAGCTGTCCTGGAGAACGTTTCTGAGGATGGCCAGGAGCTCCCTGGCTGCCTGGGCCGACACCAGAACCCAGGTGAGAGGCAAAGTGAGCCTGGGGCCTGGGTGCCATCTGGGCTGGGGCTTCAGTTGCAATCCCCAGTGGAACCCTCCCCAGGTCATGCTCTGGAAGCTGGCTGGTTCCTGCTTCAGTATGCCAGCAAGAAAGGTGATCCTGAGCTTCGAGCCTACGTGATCGAGAAGTTCCTCCTGCAGCCCTTTCACTCTGGATGGGACCCCAATTATGGGGGCCTCTTTTACTTTCAGGATGCCGATGGCCTCTGCCCCACCCAGGTGGGTTGCTTTGCTGCCAACCCAGTTTTGCAGGGGATATAGTCTAGGTACCTTGCTACACAGAGACTCCACTGTTCCCTGGCTGACTGGGACCCAAGCCTTCTGAGACTGCAAGGATAAGGAGCCCTGTCCCTTCAGGAGGCCACTTAGCCAGCCCCCATTCTGATACCCTGCCACCTAAGGTGTCAAGGCCACTGGACTGTATGTCCCATGGAGGGCACCCAGCCACTCTACTCTGTCCGCAGCTCGAGTGGAACATGAAACTGTGGTGGCCACACTGTGAAGCCATGATTGCCTTCCTCATGGGTTACAAAGACAGTGGGAACCCTGCCCTGCTGCATCTCTTCAGGAAAGTGGCAGAGTACACCTTCCTCCGGGTAAGTGGCGCAGGGCCCCAGAGGCCCTACCCCCTAGGGTTCCCTTTTTTGGGCCTGCATGGCCTCTTTCCTGTGTGACCAAGTAAGAGCTTGTTGCACAGGGTGCTGAGGGACACAGGCTGGTGGGCTGTCTGGGGGAGACCCCAGGAGGTCTCCATGGCCTTGGGAGCAGGGCTAGCTCAGTGGGGGCTGGGCAGGGTGTGCAGGCCTATAATCCCAGCAACCAGGCTTAGACAGGAGAATGTCAAACTTGAGCCCAACCTGGGCAATTCAAGCCCTGACTCAGAATTAAAAGGGGCC
>PVKA01001039.1:0-12034 GCA_004027165.1 Ctenomys sociabilis
TATAAGTTTTGTTTTTTAAGAAAACAATAACTAAGAACTTATAAGAAATTCAAGACAGGAAAAAAAAATCAGAGTAAAACAAAAATTGTAAGCATTAACTGCTCCTTTCTTTTTTATATTCATATAATTAGAATTCTCAAAGTAAAAAGGAGTAGGCAATAAATATTTAAAGATTTAAAATTTCTGAATTTAGTTCAACTTATAATACATTTCCAAGAAAAATGAACCTTTTGCACAAGAAATTTAAATAAAATCATACCAAGATACACAAAAATGAAATTGTCCAAAACTTAAATATTGAATTGTTTCTCTTGTGTGAGAAACTGAAAGTGTAAATAAGGACCAAAATGGATGACAGTCATTGGGAAGTAGGAAGAAAATGCTCTGATGGGAAGGGGAACAAGACTGTAAAAGAAGAGATAAAGGGATCAAATCAACAGGCAGAAATGACAATTATAAATGTAGATCTCCAATTTGTACAGCAGGCATCAGATGGGGCACGGCAGCGAGAGATGAGCGCCCACAGAGTGGTGACTGGGGACTTCTGCACCCCGCTCTCATCCATGGGGAGGTCGAGAAATATCAGCGCCACGCTGAACTACTGATCTGCAGACTGACGGACCTCGACAGAACCACCTGCGAGAGCTGCCCAGGTCTCTAGGCTCTGTGCACTGCAGACACTGCAGTCACAACAATTCATTATGGATTTTAGAAAAACTAGAAGAGTGGAGTTTGAAAGGAATGGTACATGTTTATGGAATTTGGAATGCCAGCTGTGCTGACCCAACCATTACACGTTGTGTACATGTATCAAACCACTGCACTGCGACCCACACAACGGAACAATTAATTATCTCAAGCATAAGGGAAAAAACATCTAAAATGGGATTATCTGGATTTTCTTTTATGCTTATTAAGGGATTTCCTTAAAAGCAAAACATACCAGCATCACCCTCATCCAGTGAGTGCGGTTTGCGGTCTCTGGCGGTCACCACTGGCTGCTTCGTCCTCTCCAGAGAAGTGAGCAGCTCCCTGCCCAGCCTTCTGGAAGCTGCAATACTGTCCCGCAAAGGGCTTCTGGGGACAACTTTTCTTACAAAAAGGACAGAAGATGCCCGTCTTAATATTTCTCCCTTAGGATGCCAGAGTTAAGGACTCTCCTTCAGTCTGCCATTCAGTGCCTCACTTAAATATAAAGAGCCCAGGACCTACAGATGCAAGGGCAAGCCCAGAGAAGCAGAGTCACTTCAAACGCTGCGGCAAAACCAGTCATCTCTAACCTCTCTCACGTGAGAAAAACTTTCTTCTGCTCCATGGCAGTCTCAGGCAATGGTTGGTGGAAAAACAACGCAGCAGTGCCAGAGGGGCCTTGTTGGGACCAGGTGGCGGCTACCATGTAACACACAGCCTGCTCTCATTTGTATCCGAAGCCAATCACGTAGTACTAATAAAAACGTGCCAAACTCTATCTTTGGGGAAAGACACAGGATAACCAAAGCTTATTTTTTTATTTAATGGTTGAAATGTCTACTTTCATCAATATTTCCCTAAGATGATTATGACCTACTTACTTGACAGATGCATGCACAGTCAGCTATAAAAACAGAAAACAATTCAAATTAAACTGCTTTGCTTGCCTATAGAAGAGAAAGTCTGTGTGCTGGGGTGGAAACAGATTTGCATCAGCACCCACTAAAGCTTCTCAGGCTTCCAGTGGAAAAGTCCTCTCACAGCAGTAACCAACTTGGCCCCCAGCCTCCATGTAGGAGGAGGTTACCAGAAAACTCACCTGAGGCAGGAAGGGGAGATCAAGGTGCCTGGAGTCCTGGCCAATGGCAGGCAGAGGGCAGAGCTTCTGAATGAAATACTCAGCTTGTCCTGGAGATATCCTTAGGAAAGATCTTGTTCAGGACACCAAGGAAGCCACTGACTCAAACAGGCCAAGCCAGGAATGGTGGTGCACACCTATAATCCCAGCCCTCAGGAGGCTGAGGCAGGATTGCTGAGTTTGAGGCCAGCCTGGGCTACAAAGAAAACTTAAGGCCAGCCTGAACTGCATAGTGAGATCCTGTTTCAAAAAGACAATAAATGAAAACAAAAACTAAACCAGCCAATGTAGTCTTTGGAGATTTATTAAAAGCTAGTAAGCACTTGCTTAGGCAAGCACAGGAGCCAGGGTTTGATCCCTGGCACACTGCTGTGCTGGACTCACCCCTTGGGTGCACTGAGCCAGTGGAGTCCAGATGTGGTGCACACCTGTAATCCCAGCACTAGGTAGTCTCAGGGTTAGCTAAAAGCCCTCCCCATACCAACATTATATACTCTCCACTTGGGGAAATGAAAACCCAATAATATCAAGGTAAGGAGACTCCCTGGAAGCAAGGGAGGGGCAGAGAGAGCCAGGTAGCAAGAGGCAGACAACCTTATTAAGGAGACTGTAGGAAAAAGCCACCCATGGTTCCAAGGCTGTTTTCACTCTAAGCACTGCTTTTCTTTTACTTTTAAATTCACTTCTAAATTCCCAAGAGTCTTAACCATATAGTAAGTCTGTAAGTTAGGTCTATTTTCATCTACTATTCAAATCCATAAATTCCAAGGACTTCCACTGTTAGAGAAATAGTACTATATATACACATATGTTTTCTTTTTTTTGTCTCACTATGCAGTTCAGGCTGGCCTTGTGCTCACTTTTGTACCCCCAGCCAGTCTTGAACGCACAGTGATTCTCCCGTCTCAACCTTCCCAGTGCTGGGATCACAGGGCCGAGCCACCACGGTGGGTTTCCAGGACTGTACTATTAACTGGATACCATAACTTCAAACACACACATGCAAAATATTTAGAATTTAACTTTGTTATAAAGCCAGCCTTTCGTCAACTAATAAGCAACCTGACCCTATGAAAATAGACAATCAGTAAATTAGAAATAACTCTGGAAATAAACATCCCAAGTCATCCACTTTGAGGGACTGCCAAACATATGTATATTCCCCCACTCCCAGGCAGGGACTGGCCTCACCCCAGGCACACCCTCCTTTTTCTGTGCTTGTGTCTCCATAATATATCTACCTGTGCCTCTCCCTACAGTGTCCTGAAATGCTTTCCTATGACAAAAGCCAACGAGCCTTCCACCCATCCTGTGAGTGGTGGTGAAGGGTTTAAAGTCAAAGATTTCACTTTCATTGCCGTTGCTGTATCCCTGCCTGTCCTCCCACTGCTAAGCCCAAGGAAGGGGTAGCAGTGGTTTCTGCCGCTGCAGACCCTCACTAAGGCCCAACGCGCAGCCCAAGGCTCACAGGAAAACAGCACTCTGATCACTAATACTCCAGCAAAGACACAATACTCCTTGTGTACCTCTTCTGTTTTTGGAAAAACACCAAACGGTGCCTGACACCTACACCCCAATGCTTGGTGGCAATAACCAACACAATAACAAAATAAATATATTTTTATTTTTTAAAAATTCATTCAAAACTAATACCCATATCATTAGGGGCCGGGGAGACAGCTCCCCAATAGAATAAACACTTTACTGGCAAGTGCAAGGGCCAGAGTTCAATCCCTGGTTCTGCCAAAAAAAAAAAAAAAAAAAAAAAAAAAAAAAAAAAAAAAAAAAAAAAAAAAAAAAAAAAAAAAAAAAAAAAAAAAAAAAAAGACAGATGTAAGAAACATACAGTAAACACTAGGTGACTTCAAAAGGGAATATAGTACCGGCCACTGTGGACATAGGGCCCACCTCTTGGCACATCTAGCAAGTGCTGTAAGTACATGCTGGCTCCATGTGACAGGGCAGGGACTCCTTACAAGCACTGGAAGGTAGTCTGGTCAATAATACCATCTTTATCCACTCATACACCTAACAAATATCTCCTCAGGGTTCACCAGGGGAAGATACTGTTACAGGCACACAGAAAAAAAAAAAAAAAAAAAAACAGGCAAAAATCTCTGTACTAGTGGAGTTTATAATACAAGATATCATTAAATAAAATACAGCTTGTTGACTGGTAGTTAAGTACAGCAGAAAATAAGAAGACAGAGGTACCATGTAAGTTTTGTTTTTCTTTTTGTTGGTACTGGGGATTTAATCCAGAACCTTCACACTGAGTTATAGCTCCACCCCACTGTCTAATATTTTGAGAAGGATCTTGCTAAGTCACCTGAGCCAGGACTGAACTCACCATCCTCTTGCCTTAGCCTCCCAGAGTGCTGGGATCACAAGTCTGCATCGCTGTGCCCAGCTGACTTTAATCTTAAAACAGTGCAGTTAAAACCAGCACCTCAGTAGGGAGACAGCTCCGCAGCATAAACACCTGCCTGGCAAGTGCAAGGTCCTGAAGGTTTGGTACCTGGTACAAAAACAAGGCTGGGGAGATAGGTTGGTGGTCTAAGCACCTGCCTGGTAAGCTCAAGGGCCTGGGTTTGATTCCCTAATACCATATGCTGAAACCAGGCATAGAAGTGCACACCTGTAATCCCAGTGCTGGGGAGGCTGAGACAGGAGGATCACTACAATTTTGAATATGTAGCAAGACTCTGTATCTATAAAAAAATAAATAAATAAATAAATAAACTAAAAACCCAACTAAAAAAAAAAAAAAAAACAAAAAAACCCCCAAAACAACTCATTGATAATTGATAAAGGTAACTGAGTAAAGTCCTATCAAAATCGGGAGTGAAGCTCTGTGGATAGATGAGTGAACATTAAGTGAAAAGACCTAAGTTAGAACTCTGATGGGTCCACAAAGAGTATCTTAGTTTGAGAGCAGAGAGCAGTGAGAGGAGACTGGAGGACCACACTGGGACCAGGTAACACTGTAAGGGCTTGGCTTTTCCTCTAGGAACCACCAGATGCTTCCAAACTGGGGATCGTTGCGATCTAACTTAACTTTTAAGGGAGTCACTGTGTCCCCGCCCTCCAGGGGTAGAAGGACAAGAGCAGAAAAAGAAGGCTATGTTAGGGGTTGCTTATAATAGAGGAGATGCTAACACAGAAAGCCAGGGTGATAACAGCCAATAGTAAAGTGCCAGAGATCTGAAATAGCTTAGATGCGGACTTTGCTGACAAACTGGATAGGAACTAGGAGAACAGAAGAGTCAAGTTTACTCCAAGGGCTTTGGCCCAAGCAACAGGAAGGGGGTGTTCCCGCTGAGAATGATATCCTATGAAGAACCTGTCGGGGGAGGGGAGTCAGCTGTCGTCTTAGCAATGTTACAACAGGAAGAACGCCCGATACTCGACTGAATTCGTGCACGTGGAGTTCAGAGAAGGGGACCGGACAGGAGCTAGGAATTGTAAGTCGCTAATTCACAAAGGCTAAGGGCAGTCCTGGGCGCTCTGAGCGAAGTCAGGTTTGTGACGAGCGTGGGAGGTATTACGAGACCTCGGAAGCTGGGTTAGAGTCTTTCTTCTATCGTTACAGCCTGTCACAGTGGAATAAGCAGAATACTTTAATAAACCAAATTAACAAATGACTATTTTCTTGTAGTACAAGTGCCAAAGACTGGAGAAATAAATGCAGGGACCAAACGAAGGCTCCCAGTCAGTGCCTATGCTCTGGTCAGCAGCCAGGGCGGGTCGCTGACAGCCAAAGCGAACATCCCCATTGAACACCCCTCCCAGGGACCTGCGTCGGTCGCGCCCCTCAGCGGCCCCTGCAGACGTGCGGGGTGCGGGGGGCGAGGGTGCCGAGGGTTTGGTGGGCTCCACGCGGGGGCGACGGCGTCAGGGCCCGTGGTCGCGAGCCTCCCGCCTCGGTCCCAACTCCAGGGCCCGAAGCCTCACCCTGTAGTCCATCACTCAAACAGGACGGCGTCGACTGAGATTCAAACGAACCCGCTTCCGGGCCAGGTCGCTCCTGTGTGCAGGAGCAGCTGCAGCGGGGCATGCCGGGAGGTGCAGTTTCCGGACCCAGTAAGCGCTCTGCCCCGGAGACTCCAGGCGGAAATCCGGCGGCTCGCACGCAACGCTCAGGCGCAGTCATGACGCATCCCAGATTCTCGGAGCGGAGCATGCCGGGATATGTAGTTCCTCCCTCACTTCCAGTGGGCCACGTGGTGTCCACCTCGCCCTGATCTGTTAACTTCGGCAAAAGAAATCCGTGCAGCAGGCCCTCCAGAGCCAAGGCTAGACCACGTTTTTAGTTATAGGAGAACTAAAGGATTAAGACACTTCTGCACAGTAGGAAAATAACAGATTTCATTAAGGAGCGTTAAAAATGGCAAAAATAGCTCAGACTGACTTACAGGAGAAACCAACCTCCTTCTCCTTGTTCCCCGATGGACGAGAGAATAAATCATGTAAAATCTGCTTCTTTTATTTCTTTCACATAAATTATTCCTTAGCTCCTTGAGAGGTAGGTTAATAGGTGTTTCTGAGAGTAATTAGCTAAAAAACGAGAAAGCATTTAAAATAATAAAACTACAGGCGTTTCTGAGTTTTGCTTTATTTAATTAAGTCCCTGTATTTGCATAGACTGTAATGGAAAGTCTGATGTGAAAACGGCCCATTGCATTCTGGTTGCTGGACCAGAGGGATGCTTGTTACCTCATTCCTAGGGCATCTGAAGCTCTGCTAGCTTTTGCCTCTTAGCAGAGCTGAAAATCATGGCAGCCCTATAATGAATGCAGTCAGTTCTGAGATGAGGCCTTGTCTACCTAGCAGGTATCTGGCTGAAAGGATCACCATGGCCATTCTCATTCTCCTCGCTGAGCCTTGTGAGCTCGAGAGTGCTCCTCAAGCCAGGGCTGATAAGCCGTAGTCATCAAACTGAGCTGATACAGTGAAAGCGAAATGAGCCCCTCATGCAAAATTCAGGTGGAGGGACCATATAAAACACCCATTGTGCAAGTGTATTTTAATGCAGCAATACAAAGAGCCAATTATGCCGGGCGTGGTGGCGCATGCCTGTAATCCCAGCACTTGGGAGGCTGAGGCAGGAGGATTGTTGTGAGTTCGAGACCAGCCTGAGCTACAAAGTGAGCTTAAGGCCAGTCTGAACTGCATAGCGAGACCCTGTCTCAAAAAGACAAAAAAAAAAAAAAAAAAAAAAAAAAAGAGCCAATTATTTTCAGTATGTATGATTTCTCTTGCAATGACCTCTGTTCTATCTGTGATTCTTAACGGGAGAAGGACAGGTATATGTACTCCACAGGTAACCCCAGTTCTTTGAAATACTGAAGATTTTCGCCTTCTCAAATCTCTATATTAGGCAACAGTCAGTTAGCACAGAAATCATGAATTGGCAAAGCATGGCTGTCTTGATGCATGTAGTTTTGGGCTTTGAGTGCCCTTAGTATTATGGCTCCTGGTTTTGAGTTAAGCACCCAGTTCTTAGAGTTATAGCTGCAGGCAGCCCCAGCTGCCACTCTCTGCTCCTCACCACCTGGGGCTCACAGCCCTCTTGGCAGTTTCCTGGAGTTTTTTACCCACTTCCACTTGGTGTCCGCAGGTCCCCGCAGGTAGCTGACCCTCTTTGGAGCCCTTCAGGGCTAACATCACTTGTTATTACCAACTCTGTTTCAGTGCAATCTGCTCAGCCCACTGTAGCTTTATTGTATTCTCTGGTGCAGCACAGAGGGGAGTGAGCCCCCCTGGACTTCCCCATGAAGTGTGAGAGAGCACTTTATATAGGGAAGAGTTGATCTCAGTAGGCACTGTCTTCTGCATTTTGTGAACCTGTCTTGGGACTTCTGCAGTAATGAAGAGGCCACTGGAGTTGCTGCAGAACAGAATCATCTGGGACAGTTTTGTCCCTATTGCAGTTAAGGTAAATGTCTCCTGGACCAGCCCTGGGCACCTGGAACAATGTCAGCTGTCATGGAGACAGCTCAGTTGATCTGCCATAGAAATAGCTGCTTAATTGGTAGCCCCACCATTTGTGGCATGGTGAAGTCATGACTGCACCATTTCTTGAATTTATGTTTTCTTACTATATATTTGTCATTACATAATCATCGCATTTATGGAGAACTTTCACCTGTACACAATATATCTTAATTCATTTTCTTTCCCATTCCCCTTCCTTCCCTCCAAACCTTTCTCTCCTCCCCATTTTCCCAAAAATCCCTTTTGCCTTCTTTCCCTTCGCACTTGCCCTGTCTCTTGCTCACCTCACCTTCTGAACCGGCTCTTCTCACTTTCTGATATCCACGAGCGCAGCCCTTTTAAGGACTTGCTGGGAGCAGTCACGGCAGTGCTCTCGGCCCATGGAGGTTTGGGAGTTGGAGGGGTGCCATGATGAGTCTGATTTTCTCCCATCGGGCGTGGTCTTCCAGCTGCTCCTCAAGCAGCAGCAGTGGCCCAAGTGAGAAGGGAGCCTCCCAGCTGTCAGCCGCAGCCAGCTCTGGCCCAGGCTGCAGAGGCCAGCAGCAGCCCAGAGGGGCGCTGCGGCTGGTTATCTCGGTCATCCTCAGCAGGCAAGGGCTATTAGTGGGATCGCGCCCCGTGGGGCTCTCAGAGGTGAAAGGGAAGTGTTGAGCCACATTTTTTGTGGCAGTAGTTAGCAGAACTGAGAAGCTAATGCTAAGGCAGTACAGCTGACTATCCAACAGGCTCTGGTTTCGCCAGGTTGTCCCCTAGAATTATTTTGTTCTGAGGTACAGTTCAAGATCCTCCATTCTATTTATCTGACAGTCACTTTTTGTCTTTAATGACATGGAGATTGTTGAAGACTTGTCAGTTATTTGGTAGGCTGTCCCTCAATTTAGCTTGTCATGCTTTCTCATGATCAGATAAGGTTATTGCTTTTGGGAAGAATGCTACAGAAGGGATGCTGTATGTTTTGCGGTGTCCAGTGTATCTGAGGGTACGGGATGCTTCTCTCTTATTACTGTTTAAATTAAAGCTATCACTTAAAGTGGCATCTACTAGTGCTCCCCACTGCCACATTACTATTTGCTTCTCTACAGGAAGAATTTGGGTAGCGATACCTTGAGGCTCTGCAAGTTCCCTGTTCTGCTTAAATTGTCACCCCTCTTAGCTTGTATGTCTTTTTTTTTTAGGGAAGGGTCTACAAGGTGTTGAGGGTCTCACTTCTAGATCAGACTCGTAGTGATCCATCTGTGCTGCCATGCCCAGTTGAAATGTGCCCCTGGGGTGTGCTGGCATGGCAGGCCTGTATGTCCTGCCATCAGCAGTTATTATGGTGTGCTAATGGTGACTTTCTATTTTCTTCATTTTTACTACACTTATTAATTGGCATCCTATAGGGAAGCATTGAGCCACCTCCATTTACTTATTTGCTCAGTTACATGCTTCAAAATATTTATTTTACTCATTAAGTATAATTCAGATACTATCATTATATATTTTGTTGCTCAAGTAGTTCCAGCTTTGGCCATTCAGAGGCCCCTAATGGACTGCTACATCCTTTCCACATCTTTCTCCTTTGTTTTAAAAGTCCGTTCTGTCACTGCAAGATATCTGAGCTCATCTTGTATTTTCTTTGCGTAGTGTGCGTGGCACTGCCTTAGTCCGCTGAGTGGTTTAGCATAGTTCTGGGTGTGAATAACGGGAAGGCCCACCTCAGTGTTGCTGACACCACTCACAATGCTTGTAGTCTCCTGGGATAAAAAGGGAAGGGAGGATTTCTGGTCACTGCCTTCTGCTTGCCACACCAAGAACCGTTTCTCCTCTATAAAGCCACTCTGCTGCCCTGCCCTGGTGCGTTACCAGCTGAATATGTCCCATACCCCTACAGACTATAAGCTGAAATAAACATTTCTCCCTTTGCGTAGCAGGTATTTTGTCCTAGCAACAAATAAAATAATTAAGAGAATGCCTAAAGCATGGGGGTTCTATGCCTGTCAGCAGATTGGTCCTTGGATGGGTTTATAGCTAAGTGTGCTGTTAGGAGGGGCCCCCACTGGAAGCGTGTGTCCCCGGTGGTGTGGCTTTGGAGGACATGTGTTTCCCTGGCAGCCTCCCTTCCATCCTGCTTCCTGGCTGCTGTGAGGTAAGCTCTCCTCCACAACACCCTTCTATAATTTCTTTGCCTTGCTGGTAGCCAACCACAGACTGAGTCCCTCGAGCCATTTATCCAGTGACACATCTCTTCTAAGTTGTGGGCATCCAGTGACAAGAACCTGGACGACTTAGACAACTGATTTGATCAGTTAAATGCAAGGAATCTGATCAAGTAAGTACTTCAAAAAACATTAAAGGTATTCCTCATTATAATAGTCAAAGATTAGTCCAGCTCTTCAATACTGTTAAAATAGCATTGATCCCCTAAGAATACAATATTAATTACATTTCACTAAAAACATTCAAACTGAGCTGAAATT
This sequence comes from Ctenomys sociabilis, assembly GCA_004027165.1. Taxonomy (NCBI): domain Eukaryota; kingdom Metazoa; phylum Chordata; class Mammalia; order Rodentia; family Ctenomyidae; genus Ctenomys; species Ctenomys sociabilis. The sequence continues at coordinate 10,285 of PVKA01001039.1, forward strand.
GTAACTTCAATATCTTGACATGGCACAAAGCTGAATTGTCATAAAACTTTCTTTAATAAGATTATTACTACATAGCCAGATAGCTCAGCAGACTAAAGCACCTGCTGAGGCAGAGCTCAGCAGTGAGGGTTCGAGCCCCAGCAGCGCCCACCTCTGGAGTGCATGAGATGGCAATTGAGGCTGGCGTGGTGGCACACACCTGTAATCCCAGCGCTTGGGAGGCTGAAAACAGGAGGGTCACTACAAGTCTGATTTATGTAGTGAGACCCTGTACACCCTATAGATCCTGTCCTAAATACATTTGAAAAAAAAAAGATTAGAAAGTAGAATTATTTCTACTCTGATCTTAGACAAATAGAAAAATCCATATCCACATTGCTTTCTTAGTTGCTTCCCCATAACAATCAGCACAGACAATCCACTGAAGTAGTAAATCAATCAAATTGACAATAGCATCAAATTTCTGTATCAGTTCTGGCATGCAGATCATCTCTAAAAACCCTTTGACAGCTTGGCTGGTTTCACTTTCAACCCCATACATCCACTCTTCCTGGAAAGCACCTTGGCTTCTTCAAGTAACTGTTCATGGAAAACATTCGCTTTAACTACAGTGCTACAAAGACAGAATTGTTCTTATGTTAACTGAACAGCTTAATAAATTCAAAGGCACTACAGTTTTATATGATGATTAAAATCCATTGTATTCCTTCTCCTACAATTGCAGTATTAAAGGTCCTTTGATGGATTTATAGCTACTAAAGAGTGATTCTTTTTTTTAAAAAAAAATTATCCACATGAGAAATGATGGTGACTTTATTTATTTTATTTTATTTTGTCTTTTTGAGACAGGGTCTCACTATGCAGTTCAGACTGACCTTAATTAAGCTCACTTTGTAGCTCAGGCTGGTCTGGAACTCACAAAATTCCTCCTGCCTCAGCCTCCCGAGTGCTGGGATTACAGGCCTGCACCACCATGCCTGGCAAGAATGATTCTTAAACAGTAATTTTTTTTTTTTTTTTTTAGAACCGTGGATTGAACTCAGGCCCTTGTGCTTGTCAGGGAAGTGCTTATTCCAATGAGCCATCTCCCCGGCCCCCTTAAACAGTAATTTTTATATGTCCTGGGAAATCAACTTGTGTTCTTGGCTCTATTATTAATTTGCTGTATGACCATCAGCACATTCCTTAAACTCTCTGTGATTAAGTTTCTGTGTTTACGTGCGCATGTGCATGTGCACACACACACACACACACACACACACACACACTATGTATATAACATGATATAAGATTGATACTGTTTCATAGAAATCTTCAGTGACCTTTTACATGGGTTCATATAAAATATTTTACATAGTCCTGCATAAGTACCATTTTGAGAGTTCTTTATTCTTTACCCAGGACCATACAGCAACTTCTCTTGTTTTCTGGATTATGTTCTTTGTTATTTTCTATATGCTATGTCTGGAAGTATTAGAATATTTCAACTTTGTGTAACTAGAAAATATTTTACTTTTAGTTTTCAAAGGTATGTTTGCTAAGTATAAAATTCAATGAGGACAGATTTGTTTCTTTTTCTTTCAATCCTTTGAATTATTTAATTAGTTCAGTTTCTTACCCACTTGCTTTTTTTTTCTAATGTGGGATGAGATGCTATTTAACTTTGTTCTTCCATACCTAATATTTTTTATATGTATATGCTTTAATGATTTTTTTCTTTACAATTAGTTTAGGACAATTTCATTTTTGT
>PVKA01001039.1:12134-52441 GCA_004027165.1 Ctenomys sociabilis
TTTTTTTTTTTTTTTTTTTTTTTTTTTTTTTTTTTTTTTTTTTTTTTTTGTCTTTTTGAGACAGGGTCTCACTATGCAGTTCAGGCTGGCCTTAAGCTCACTTTGTAGCTCAGGCTGGTCTCGAACTCACAACAATCCTCCTGCCTCAGCCTCCCGAGTGCTGGGATTACAGGCATGCGCCACCACGCCCGGCTTATTTAAATTTCTTATGCAAAAGGTTCATTTTTCTTGGAAATGTGGTGCTATAATTGCAGCTAAATTCAGAAATTTTAAATCTTTATTTATTGCCTACTCCTTTCTACTTTGAGAATTCCAATTATATGAATATAAATTTCTTGATTTTGGCACAGAGTGAAGTATTATATGACTGATCTGTAAATTCTTCTTCATTTTCATTTTAGATAATTTATATTGTTATGTTCATTTCAGTTTGTAAATAATTTATTTACAATGTACTCTATTATTAATCTATGTAGTCATTTCAGAAATATTTCTCTAAAATTCACTCTGTTTACATCTTATATCTTTAACATTTCAATATTTGTCTACAATTTTTAATATGCTATACAGTTATTGATTTTCAATAAAGTTAATGTGAAAAAAGTAAATAAATTACAAATAAAAGTTTCTGTGTTTTGAAAACAGGGTTAAGTAAGCTGATAAACGCCATGAGGAGACGATTGCCCGAGACCTTTCCCATTTCTGTACAACTTATGAGGAAAGACAGTAAATGATTTCTATTTTGAACAATCACTTAATAATATTTTATAGAGAACAGCCTCAGAAAATTCAGACGTTGTTTCTGGAGCAGAGGGCAGGCTTATCATTAATGATTAATAGTTTGGATTCTTTGAGCTCATGGAGCCCTCCTGAAACACAACCACTAAATGAGCAATTATCCATCTGGGCCAAAATGCGACATCCCTATGGCACCTGGGGCCCTGGGCTCGTGTGAACATTCCTTGTGTCATCTGCACAAAGCCCTTTGTCTCTAGTCCATGAATTTTACATCTCTGTAAAACTATGGCAGAATGACTTATTACCTTACGGGGAGGGTACAATTTTAGACTCTTTTCAGTTCTCGACACATATAAGAAATTTAGAGCCTGAAGTAGAGAGATAATAAATATTGATATTGTTAATATTTATCACCATCACTATTACCTATCTAGCTTTAAAAATTTGGGCCGGCCAAATAGCTCAGCGGATTAAAGCCCCTGCAAGCAGGCACAGCTGGCCCCACACTGCCCTCAGGGTGCGCTGAGACAGCAATTGAGACTGGGCGTGATGGTGTGCACCTGGAATCCCAACGCTTGGCAGGCTGTAAGCAGGTGGATCACTATGCGTCTGATCTAGTAGTGAGACCCCGAACACTCTGTAGAACCTTCCCTAAAAGTACAAAAAAAAAAAAAAAAAAAAAAAATTAAAAAAATTTTGACTTTTCAATTATAATTCTAGGAATTTATCTACTTGAAAATTACAAGGTTTATGGAAAAGAGTGATACTAAATGCAAAATTATTTATAACAATAAACATTGGAATTAATTTAAATGATCATTCCATGAATCTCCTATTGCTGGGACGATGCTGCCTAATAGGCCCACTTGTACCTGCATGATCCCCAAAGCCCCAAGTGGCCCTGGACCAAGGATGGGATGGGATTAAGGTTCCTCTGCCCTGGGTGTTCACCCGCCCTAATGGCGTGTGAGGAACAAGACATAAGGGGCAGAAGGAGGGTCACCGCTTGCCATTTGTAGTTTGCTGCCTGCTGCTTCTGCTTGGCATGGACTGCTTCTCCTTGGCAGTGCCCTCTGCCATGCCTCCCTGCCTGGGAGCCAGCCAACTGTGGGCTGAAACCTCTACAAACTGCGAGATAACAAGACCTTTCCTCCTTTAATTTTGACTGTTGGGTGTTTTGTCTCAGCAATGAGAAGAGGAACTAAGGCACAGTTTCAAGCACAGCACCCTACACAAATAAGCACTTGCTCTCCCACTTGTTTGCAGGCTGGCAGGGCCATCTCTGTCGCACAGGCTCTTTTCTGGGGGCAAGCAAAGGGGGGGCAGTGAACACCTGTGCTATCCTTTTCTTGGCAGTGACAGATAAACAAGGACAAGCACGGCTCTTCAAGCACATTTTGAATCTCTGTGTCACATGCAATATCCCAATTCATAAAATACGTAGCAGGGTCACGCGCAGGAAATTACATTGAGGCCACTAGGAAGTCCTGGCAATACTACTGATACACTATAAGAGAGTGAAGAATTGGAATGAATAATCCAATCCACAACAATTACCAGCGGGAAGATGGTTAAGTAATTACAAGACGTTCATACTAAGCAGCCCGGAAAAGGAATGAATAGATTTGAATGTAATATAATGGAACATGTTCACCATAATTGCTGCATAAAACCAAGTAGTAGTGTAACATAATCCTGTTTTTATTTAAAAGTATGTGAATAACGCATTTATTTTATGTGCACGGTAAATAGACATATAAACTATTAACAGTATTTATCTCAGGATTAAGGAAGGGAGAAGAAGGAATAACTTTCCTGCCACTCATACTTTTACGTATGTTTGCATCATTGGAAAATTTGTATAGCCATGTATTATTTTTGTAATTAAAAACCAATAAAAAGACTCTCCAGAAGCAGCTGCCAGGCTCCCTCTCCAGTCTCCATCTTCAGTTCGCCTGCCTCCACCACATCCATAAAGGTGACCCTGAAGTCCTACAAGGTGTCCACCTCCGGCCCCCGGGCCTGCAGCAGCCTCCCTACACCAGCGGGCCTGCTTCACGCATCAGCTCCTCCAGCTTCTAGCGAATGGGCAGCAGCGGCAGCTTCCGGGGTGGCCCGGGGCTTGGGGGTGATGGTGAGGCTGGTGGTGAGGGGAACATCGTGGCCATCCTGGTGAACCAGAGCCTGCTGGACCCTCTGAATCTGGAGGTAGACCCCAACATCCAGGCTGTGCATATTCAGGGGAAGGAGCAGATCAAGAACCTCAACAAGTTCTCCTCCTTCATCGACAAGATTCGGTTTCTGGAGCAGCAGAATAAGATGCTGGAGACCAAGCGGAGCCTCCTGCAGCAGCAGAAGATGTCCCGGAGTAACATGGACAACATGCTCGAAAGCTACATCAGCAACCTCCAGCGGCAGCTGGACTCACTGGGTCAGGAGAAAATGAAGCTGGAGGCGGAGCTCGGCAACATGCAGGACCTGGTGAAGGACGTCAAGAATAAGCATAAGATGAGATCAACAAGGGTACAGAGATGGAGAATGAATTTGTCCTCATCAAGAAAGATGTAAATGGAGCTTACATGAACAAGGTGGAGCTCAAGTCATGCCTGGAAGGGCTGACTGACGGGATCCACTTCCTCAGGAGAGATACGTGAGCTGCAGTCTCAGATCTCGGACACCTCTGTGGTGCTGTCCATGAACCACAGCCCCTCCCTGGACCTGGACAGCATCATCGCCGAGGTCAAGGCCCAGTATGAGGAGATCGCCAACCGCAGCCGGGCCGAGGCCGAGAGCATGTACCAGATCCAGTATGAAGAGTTGCAGACTCCGGCTGGGAAGAATGGGGATGACGTCTGCTGCACGAAGTCTGAGATCTCTGAGATGAACCACAGCATCAGCCGCCTGCAGGCGGAGATTGACGCCCGCAAAGGCCAGAGAGCATCCCCGGAGGCTGCCATCGCTGATGCTGAGCAGTGTGGGGAGATGGCCATTAAGGATGCCAGTGCCAAGCTGGCCCAGCTGGAGGCTGCCCTGCAGAAGGCCAAGCAGGACATGGCCCGGCAGCTGCGTGAGTACCAGGAGCACATGAACGTCAAGCCGGCCCTGGACATCAAGATTGCCACCTACGGCAAGCTGCTGGAGGCTGGGATGCAGAACTTGAGCGTCCACACGAAGACCACCAGTGGCTATGCAGGAATGGCGAGCTCACCCTCTGGGGCCCTCACAAGCCCTGGCTCCAGGAGCCTCCAAAGCCCTGGCTTCTCCCGCACCAGGTCTGCTGTGGTTGTGAAGAAGACAGATCCGTGATGGAAGGCTGGTGTCTGAGAGCCCTGATGTCCTCCCCAAGTGAATGGGCCACAGCAGCCTCTCCAGCCCGCACCTCTCCTGAGGCTGCCTCAGAGCCCGTGGGAGGGCAGCTGTACAAGGGAGCATGGGAGCACGAGACCCATCTGAGGCTCAGCTTAGCCCTCGGCCCACCCTTGGGGGGACTTTACTGCCTGGGGTAACCCTTCTTGCCTGTGCCCTCCACCAAAAACCAATTGAATTGTCTTTTCCAAAGTAAAACATGGTTTTGCCACATGAAAACAAAACAAAACAAAACAAAAACAGAACAAACACGTTAAAGGAAAATAACATTTTATGTACTCAGCTGATTTATTTCTTGCTCCCTCTTCCAGGCACACAAAAAACTAAGAGATCTGAGGCTAGAGATCCTGCCCCTCTGAAACTTCATCCTGTTTCAGAGATGATCTGTTTCATTCCTCATAATTACCTCCCTTAGAATTGTTGAATTCATCTTAGTCTTATTGAGTACATTGGTGGACCAAAGTATTCCTAAGGTATTTGAGGATTGTCTGAGTTGTTTTTTGAAATTCATTTCAGACATGCTATTTTTCTGTCTTAAAATTTCCATTTTTAGGACCAGGAACGTAGCTCAGCAGCACAGTGCCTGCCCAGCGGGTGCAAGGTCTTGAGTTCACCCTCCCATCTAAATACTAACCAGGCCCGACCCTGCTTAGCTTCTGAGATCGGATGAGATTGGAAACATTCAGGGTGGTATGGCCGTAGACAAGGTTTTGAGTTCAATTTCCAGTACAGAAAGAGAGAGAAAAAAAAAAAAAAAGAGGGGCCTAGGAGATGGCTCAGTGGAATAAGGGCTTCCCTGGCAAGTGCAAGAGCCTGAGTTCAATCCCCAGTTCTGCCAGAAAAGAAAAAGAAAACAGTTCTATTAAAATTTTTTTTTTTATCTCCCACTTGCTGGGGTTTACAGGCGCGCGTCACCACTCCCGGGTTGCAGGCGGGGCCGGTGCACCTACATGTGGGGCTGGCGCTGCGTGGGGAACCAGGGATCAATCCTGGACCCTGTGTTTACCTAAGCAAGCGCTTAGTCCGCCGAGCTATACCGCCGGCCCCTACTTTACAATTTTTAATGTTTCTCTTTCTCAATGTACTTTCATTTCTCTATTAGTTTCAAAAGTGTTTAATTTTCCCTACAGAAGTATGTTTATAATAACCACTTTCAAGTCTTTGTGTTCCGAGATTTAGATTAGGAGATGGTAAACCTGTGAGTCAAATTTAACCTCCTGTTGTTTTTGTATAGTTCATGAGCAAAGAATTGTTTTGTTTCCACAGTTATAAGAGTTGTGAAAAATAAAAACAAATAATGTTTGTGACACATAAAAATAAAATTCACATTTTGTTTTCCTAAATAAAATTTTATTGCAGCATGGCCATGATCATTTATCCACATATTGTCTGTGATATTTTGGTACTACAATGACAGGGTTGAGTCGCTGTGACGGAGACCGTATGTGCCACACACTGCAAAATATTCCTCCCATCTGCCTGTTTACAGAGAAATTGCTCCTGCTCTGGCTTATCTCAGACCTTGCATCTGTTGATTGTCTTTTGCCTTAAGTATGTTTTTGTGATTCTTTATACATTAAGTAATTCTGGACATTTTCAATGCCTCTGTTGAGTTCCAAACACGTTCCCTGGAAGCTCTCTTGAGAGTATAACAGTTAGTGCCACACCTCAGGTCGTGCCTTGGCCTCTGCGGGGAATGATGCCAATGTCCCCTCAGCTTTCAAAGGCTTTGCTATGCTTCCAAGTCTTTATTTCCTGTATACACAGCGTGGGGTTGAACCTGGGATTCATAATAGTTAGAGGAGGATCTCCTCCAGTTTTCTGTTTTTTTTTTTTTGGCGGAACTGAGCATGGACCTCAGGCCTTTGCCAGGGAAGCGCTTATTCTACTGAGCCATCTCCCTGGCCCAGTTTTCTGTTTGATTTTCCCCACATTCTCCACAACCAGAGAGACCTCTCTCCCCAGCCCAACTCACATACAAAGAGTGCAGGAAATCTGTCCACACACTAAACACTAAAGAATCCAGCTAAAGGCCTGGACCCTAATGGCCTGCATGAGTCCAGCTGAAGACCCGGAGCCCAAGACGATGCTTCCCACAAGACCAGCTGGAGGCCTAGAGCTCACAATAATGTCTCATGCAGAGTTGTTTCATGGATCTGTGCTGGAAAGGCCCAAAGGTCAGTGACAGAAAGTAGAAAGTCTGTGCCAGTGAGAAGAAGGATCTGTGCTGGCAGGCTGAGGGATCTGAACTGGCAGCAGAAAGTGACGCTCAAGGTGAGGACCAGAGCTCCCCCATAGTGAACCATGACCATCCTCAGTGACGGTGAGGGCTTGAGCTCCTCTAATTGTCATCAGGAAAGCCGGCATAATGAGATTCTCTAGCAGAATAGCCCAAGAGAACTAGCAGCTCCCCAACAGCTTCCCAATGGCTCCACCAGCAGCCTTTTCCAACCTCTCCCCTCCTCCCCTCCAGTTCTGCCTCTTGTGCTGCTGTCAACAATCCTCAGGTGGGCCTCCCACACCCAGAACCACACTGGTTCAGTTCAGCTGGATGCTACAAGTTGACTGCCAGTGGAATAACGAGGTTTCAGTTACTGCAGATAGAAGGTTGAGATTTCCAAGGACTAAGCACATGCTATACAATGTCTTGATAATGTTTATACCATTATTTGATACTAATTTTCCTTTAAAAGCTTGGACTTCTTGGGATACAAAATGAAACACCATGGTGGATTTACATGGCTCCATTAATGTTCCTGAACCCCGAGAGTTTTTACTACAATAAAGTAGGTGGATGAATTCCTGACCTAACAGCAAGTTGACTGAGAGGAGAGGTTCACAGACCATGCAATACCTAAGTGGACTCAAGGTTTAACATGAAGAGTTGTATGATCAATGGGAAGAAGAAAATAATGGTTTGTAAGACCAGGAGTTCATCTGCCAGGAAGACTAAGGTTCCCTCCCCCCACATATCCATATCCTAATCCGGAACGAGTGTGCTACCTCACACAGCAAAATGGGCTTTGCAGATTCAGATAAAGTGAGATGAGAAGCAGAGCCTGCCTGTTGCCTGGTCCCAACATAGTTACAAAGGTCTTTACGAGAGAGAGGGAGGCAAGAGCATGCAAGAGCATAAGAAGCGCGGAAGGGTGTGTGAGCTGTGATCCCAGATCTTGGAGGCCGAGGCAGGAGTACTACTGCAAGCGCAAGGCCAGCCTAGGCTGCATGCAGAACAAGCAGCAAAAAACAAAAGGGAATCAAAGAAGGAGCAGTGCCGATGGAAGTGAGGCCGAGGGAAAGGGCCCACCTTCATGTGAGTGTTAGTACATTGCTATAATTATTTTTCTACCAGTTGTCCATTTTTTTCTGTACCTAATTAAGAAATTGAATTTTATCATACATCTGTAGAAAAAGCATGGCACCTGTAAGATTTCATATTAGGCATATATGTTTTGGCACATACCTCTAATCCCAGACCACTGGGAGGCTGAGGTAGAAGGGTCACAAGTTAAAGCCCAGCCTGGATAATTTAGTGACATAGTGAGACTCTGTCTCAAAATAAAATAAAATAATAAAAAGGATGGAGGATATAACTTACTGTAAAGACTCTGAGTTCAGTTCCCATTACCATGAAACAAACACATGGCAAAGCAAAACACCACCATTGATCTCGTTTCTCAAGGTCCCAGCCTGTAAGCTATGGGGGGAATAACTGGGCTGCGGTGAGCGCACGGCTGTCCGTGTCTGGCTCATGGTTCTGGGGACGTCACACCGAGCTTCTGCTGCTTTATCTGCAGTGTGGGGGTGTAAAGGTTAAAAATCAAAATTTTAAATATCTTATAATTCCATTTTCTTTATAATAAAAATATCTTTAAAACTATTTTTCCATTCCTTTTATCTATCTTTGGGCACTGCGCTGGGGTAATCACTCAACACGTTCTGGAAATAGATAGCTGACTGGTGCCGGTCATCCCAATGTATTATTAGACACTGTTTTTTGTCTCTGGGCCAAAATACTCGGCACAAGAAACTTAAAGGAGAGGTTGGGTTGGTTCGTGGTTTCCGACGGCTCTGCCCGTGGCCGACTGGCTCTCCTGCAAGCACAGGGCCCTTGTTCAGACTCAAGCACAAGCAGGAGTGTCTCTGCCTCCCTCCCAAGCGGGCTTACTTGGAAACGGCAGGGAAGGGGCTTGGGTGACAGCCTGAGGGTCACCCTGAACCAATGGCAAAAAGAACTGAGAGAATAAGCATCTCACCTCCAATTCCTCAGCGAGACAACTCCGGGTCACATTCTATAGGATTCTTCAGGAAGTTCTACGTGGATTCAAACTCCAGCTGCCCACAGCTCAACGAGACACTCTTTTGTGGCTCTTCTCTGCCTCATTTTCTCCCCCTGTTCATCTCAACTTCTCGGGGCCACTTCCTAATTCCTTTTTGTAAAAGATACATAAAAAGGCTTTATTTGCAGAGAAGAATTTAACCAAACAGGCCAAATCCCATGTCATCATCAGACTCCTCTGACTCCTCTTTCTTTTCTGCTTTCTCCTCTGCTGCAGCTGGGACTGACCCAGCAGCAGGTGCTGCAGAGCCAGGAGCAGTGGAGACAGCCGCAGCGCCCGCAGCCGGCACGCTGGCCAGCTTGCCAACCCCTGGGTGATTACCCCGTCAGTGTTTCTCCCGTTTAGCTCATCAGTGACTGTATTAAGCCGGTCATCTTCGGTCTCGATGCCCACGCTGTCCAGGATCTTCTTGATGTCCTTGGTGCTGGGGGAGGCATGGTCTCCGGGGACGGCCAGCAAGCAGGAGGCCGTGCAGCGCACGTCAGCGGTGGCGGCAGACGGGCTCGCGCGTGCCACCTCGGTGCTGTCGGGCAGCGAAAGGACAGGAAGTCCACCTCCTAATTCAAACTCAAGTCTGTGGCTCAGCTCCGGCAGAAGGGAACCAGACTGCAAGTCACAGAGCTCCGTCGCCCGCACTGTCTTATGTGGGCTCCGGTTTTCCTCTGTGTCATTAAACGCCCTCCATATTTGAATGCTTTTTATTTAAGTTAAGGAAATGACTTGGGTCATCGCTACGTTCAGGGCACAGACCGCAGCTGTGAGCGAGGTGAGAGTGAGCCTTACTGCCAACTTTCTACTACTTTCTTCAGTGCCTCAGAGACTCAAGCTCCAAGAACTACGTTTATCCCCCTGGGTCTTTCTGCAAAGAGAAAGCGCTCAGGATAACACGGCTTAGGAGTGGGAGCTCAGCGTAGGGATGGAGGCAGCGGACAGGCCCGGCTGCTGCTTTCCTTCCCATTCCCAGAGCTTTTGCCTTCTGTGCATTTCCTCCCAGTTCCTGCAATCTAAGCAGTGCGTGCTGGTGCAGCTCATTAACCACGTGGCCGTTATCACTGGGTTAGATACTGTCTTAGTTCTCTTTCTGTTGCTCTATCAGAGTATCCCAGGCTGGATAAAGGGTAAAGAGAAAAGCCATTTGGGCTGACGGGTTTAGGCCAAGGTCAAAAGGCCTTATCTGGGGATGGGGCCTTCTCAGCAGCAGAGCCGTGAGGCCCTGCAGGCAACTGCAGTCGGCAAGCGACAGGGAGCCCTTATGTGTGTATTCTTGTCTTGGCTAAATTTCTCATTACTGAGGCAAAATACCTGACACACTTGAGGAGTAAAGTTTTATTCAGCTCACAGTTTGTAGAGGGTTCAGTTCATAGTGGCATCGTAGAGGAGAAACAGATTATGGTGGTCAGAAGGTAACAAAGCAGCGGACTGCGACAGCGGCAGTCCTCTCTGCCCCTTGTATCTTACCCAGGCTCCCCACTGTTAGCATGGGGAACGCGCACACCAGAGAGGGACAGCCTTCAGCCTAGCGCTGCACTGGGAAGCAGCCCCAGTGTCACTTCCTCGATCCCAGCAGCATACACCCGAGACCCGGCCACCTCCCAAAAGCCCTTCCTATGGCTGCACGAGGCTTGGGAGGACATCCAGGTACAAGCCATAACAATTTTGGCTCTCCTAGTAAGAAGCCACCAGTATTCCATCACAAGGGCTCTACCCTGTGACTTTTCTAATTTCAGTCATCTTCCAGTGAAATACCACGAAAGCATGAAACACCACAGGCGGAATGATTTTCTACTGTGTAACACCTCACCATGGGAACCTGACTCCTGCATGAGTTTTAGTAAACACAGGAGGAACACATGAACAAAGCAAAGTTCCTGAGGGTGAAGAGCTCAGTGTCTTGAGGAGAGACTGAAATGCAGACAGGAATGTGCAGAAAGCAGGGGGAGGAGCATCTAGAGCGGATAAGAATCTAGAGCTGAGCTCTAAGGGGTTGTCTGGAGCAATGTTTCAGGCAGAAGGGAAGGAAAAAGGAAGCCATCCATTTGAATGAGGGCAGAAAAGAGCCCTCAGGAGAAGGGATAGCCTTGCAAGCGGGTTTGGTGCTAAGAATGGAAGAAGCAGGTAGGAACTGAAAGCCAGTGCAGTCAGAGCAGAAATAGTTAAGAAACAAGAGCACAAGTAGGCTGGGGTTGGATCAAACCTAGGAGAAAGATCATGCTTTTTCTCAGATGTCTGAGTTTTTTCAGCAATCCATTGAAATAATTTACTTAAGGAATGAATCACTCGCATTTGTGCTTCAGAGAGACAAGTTTGGTAATCCTGTGCAAGAGAGTTGGAAAGAGTCAGGAGAGACGTGGGGACACTGTTCAGGCTGCGGCCGTGTCCCGCTAGTGATTCTGCAGGTCAGCACGTACACAAGACAGGTGGAACCGGCACCGAGCAGCTGTGGATGGCATTCTTACAGTCCACGGAGTAGAGTCTGGGGATTGCTCATTCCGGAAGCTATTCGGGAGGCACAAATGAGGAGCGACTCTTTGGACATGGGAACAAAGAAGCGAGAAGATCATTTGGTACAGAATAGGATATGGGCTAACTTAAAGGAGACTGAAGGAGAGGAACAGGATGAGATTTGGGGCTACCTCAGTTGTCTATTGCTAGGAAAGAAATTTCCGCAGGCTCAATGGCTCGGAACAGCACGCTTCATGCTTTCTCGAGTTGTGGGCCTGGAAGGAGCCTGAGCTGCGGCCTCTGCGCAGCCTTCCAAGCTGCCCTGGGGCGTGGCTCAGTGGCAGCCTCACATGCTGCTGCTGGCAGAAGCGAGTCCTGCGGTTGTAGGCCTGAGGCCCCAGCCCCTGGGTGGTCAGCTGGAGCTGCCTGTGGCAAATTGAGACTCCAGCTGTTCCTGGAGGCTCACACAGGCCTCCTGCCACAACTCCCAACTTCAGGAGACCAGCAAGCAGAGGCTCTGAAGTGCGTCAGCTGGTAGGCTGGAATCTATGCAGTGCAGCGTGAACACAGGAGTCGTGTCCGCCACCTCAGCCAGCTCCCCCGCTAGCACCAAGTCACAGGTGCTGCACGTGCTTAAGGGGAGGGCGTCACAGAGGTGAGATCCCCAAGGCGGGGGTCGGGGGCCTCCTGAGAGCGTGTCTGTCACAGAGGAAAAGAGGATGTCAGCTCGGACTCGCTGAGCATCATGTGTCAAGTGGAGCCGGCCAGCGGGATGTTTGGATCTAGAACCAGAAAACAAGTGTGGGCGGGGGCCGAGCTCTATATTCAGAATCCACAACAGGAGCCGCGCACAGCGGCTGAACTGGTGGACATACAGGAGCTTGCCCATGGAGAGAGCGCACAGCGTGAGGTGCTGGAGATGAGCGGGTGTGCTCTCTCTGATCTTGAGGGCCGTTAAGCTGTTCTCCAACCTCTTCATTTTCATGGTACTGCCACACCTTTGTTTTGTTTTTTTGAGACAGTCTTGCTATATAGCACAGGCTGGCCTTGAATCCTCCTGCCTCAGCCTCCTAATTGCTGGGATTTCAGGTCTGTACCACCACAACTGACTGAGACCGTCTTCATCTTTGCCACATCTGTTCTCTTTTACGATCTTTTATTTTGTTTGTTCCCTCTGGACTTTGGTTTATTTCTCATTAAATTAAATGAAGGAATTAAAATTATTGGCAGGGCCTTACTAAACTTTCTAATTAATCCCTAGCAAAGCACAAGTACTTCCAGGGTATTTCTGGATCTGCTTTTGTTTCCTCCCCACTAATATCATTTGAAACTTTTAGAAGACCTTTCACTTACCTTAAACAATACTGACCGCCAAAAGTAACTGAAACAGTCTCAAAATAGTTAAAAATCTTAGAACACTTTTAGTAGTAATTTAAAAGAGTAAGAAGTGAACATGAAGTTATTGACATGCTTAATAAATTAATCTGGGCAATCTAGTTGAAGGGTAATCAAAACAGGAAAAAACAATGCATTACTGATATATTCCATAAAATTACAAGTGTACATGGTGTAGCCTTTTAGATTTGGGAGCAGAGCATCCAAGGAAATTGTAAGTTGTGAATTATATAAATTAGGTAGTGATGTTGTGTTATGCAGCAATGTTTGGTATTATGGTAGTGATGAAAGAAATTGAAACCGAGTTGAGGCAAGGAAGGTGAGGGGTCTGGACTTTTCTGGGATGTGGCTAATGAACAGTCCTGTCTCTTCCAGGGGTGGGTGCATAGCTGCCAACATACTAAAAAAGACAGCAAGTTGCACACTTCTTATGGCCATTAGATGGTGTATGAATTACAACTCAGTACAATCATTAAAAAGGAAAACAACGAGACAATGTGTTTACCTGTTAAGAGCACTTGTTCCCGCTGTCGTAGTTCTGTTCTGCGAGGGCAAGGCACAGGTGCCGCGCTTAGCAACTCAGGAACCGCTCAGTTGACCTAGACCTTTGTGTCACCTTGCTGCTCCCTAGGATGTCACAGAGGAAGCAAATGTCTACCCTTCTCTTTATGGAGCTCTCTGTCTGCTGTTTCTCTCTTGCCAAAGGTATGTAGGCAAGCAACTGTGGTATTCAGAGATATAAATTTTTGTTTATTAACTTGCATTTACAGTTTTTATCACTAGTGTATGTTTGCAACAGGTATTGGCTACACTCATTCTGAGGAGCTGGCACAGATATGTAGTACGTGTGGACCATCTTCTTCCCTTCACTGTCCCTGCATGCTCCACTGGTTTCCGGATCCCCTCCCATCTCTCCAAAAAGTCTTAGGATGGAGAAATATCACCTTATCTCTCACTATAAGATTAAACTTGTGTGCTTTATAATAATATTTATGTTAACCTTTAACCACAAAGCTTTGCATTGGTTATTGTGTTTGCCTTTCTGGATCTCCTTTCTGCCCTTCTCATTCCTGTCTGTTGCCCTTCTCTGTTTCCTGGTTCTGCAAGAACTGGTGTTTCTGAGCAGCATAGCTCAGGCTCCCTTGGAGCCTGCTGGTTTTGGCCAGTGGAAGGTGCAGGTGGGAAACCTGAGGAGAGAGGAAAGAGAAGCGGGTGTTTTCCCCCAGTGCTACCTGGTTTATTTATTTGTTGATTTTTTTTTGAAGTTTACAAGAACTTTATTTTTTAAAATTAATTTTATTGAGACATAAATAGCAATGAAACAGTTTCAAAATAGATTAGTAGGACAGTTACAACAATTAATACATTATATATTGTTGTTTTCATAGTAGTTATTCATAGTATAAGATGCAGACATGATATCCTGTCCAAACACTATTAGTACAAATCCTTCTTTTCATTGAGTTATGAGAAAGTAGCTATATATCTATTCCAACTATCTATTCTCCCCCCCCACTACAAAATGATCAGTGAGGACTCAGGACATAAGAGAACCTGTACTGTAACACCCTGTAACTCAGTGGTGTCCCAAATTTACTGATCAAGGAGATTATGGGGCCACAGAGGAAAGTGGTAGACGATGTAGAGTGTGCCTAAGGAGAGTCACCTAGAGAAAAAACATTCTCTCAGGCTTTCACAGACAGCAAATTGGTCAAGCAATGGCCGTGACTCATCCACATGGCTGACACTGACAAAAGATCTACAAAATGCTGTACAGGGCTTCAAGGTAAATCCTGACCTTGTCAGATACAAAAGTTACACTTTTTATTAAATAGGTCTTGCTTTATTTTGGTCTTAACCATCCAGTAGGAAAGTATGAACATGAGGTATAAAAAGTAAACCCATATTAATATGCTGAGCTGTAAAAGGCTCAAGTCAACAACTTCTGACATTGCCAGTCCTACATAATCTACTACTGTTATGGACTACTGGACTATGTTGAATTATTTTGCCGAATTCATGCACTTACAATATTTGAATATTGTAATATCCATCTCTGACAAAACTAAACAAAAAAGGGGGATAGAAATGCACCTTGGTTTAGGCAACAATGAGGTGCTCTGACTCCTGTCCTGTAGGTTGGAACTCAGGCATGGTGACGACTTCTGGCCTGTTGCCTTTGCAGATGTTCAACCCCTTCTTAGCCTTTGAAACTGCTCCTATTTCTGTATCAGCTCCTACATGGCTTGATCCTGTCTATATCTAACCCTCTTTCTCATTTCCCAGTTGATTTTTTTCTTTTAAAAAATAAAGTTTATTAAATATTGTCTGAAGTGACCACCTTTGTCAAGTCAGTGCAAAGCTTCCAGTGTCATCTATAATTCCTTAATCAAAGTCAGCATTGATGGAGCACGAAGATGACCTTTTACTAGCTAGGCACACTTCCAGAAATAGCTGCAGTGACTGATTCATCTTTGCAGATCCTCTTGCCTTTCTGCATCCCTTTGAATAACTCCCTCTAGGATGGGTATTTATTTATTTATTTATTGGCAGGCTCAGGCTGCCTTAAGGGCAGGTCTAGTAAGGCCTGAGGAGCTGGGGATCCAACCAAAGCATCCTGCGCCTGAGTGCATTTGCATAAGCACACACTTAGACAGCTGGGCTGTGGGCAGGCCCCCCATAACTTCTTCTAGGAGATTAGCAAGCCTAGCTGCATTAAAGCCATAGCTCTTAGGACCAGCTCCTGTAACAAATTCATAAAGCAAGGTACCAGTCTCCTGACTGGTCCTCACTCTCATTTTTACTGCCTTGTGGTCTCTGCAAGTTCTTTAGCTACTGCAGGCATTGTGGCCGTCCCATCAGTGTTGCAGTACCTCTTCCTAACTCATCCACAAGCACCAGAGAATGAGCTGCTGCATGCCTCATGTGCTGGTAATCCACATTATATCTTATACTTGAATCTATACACCAAGGAAAATATTACTCAAACAACTAAGCAACAGTAAACACCACAAAAAGGGTGGGATGAGTGAAATCACTAACTTTAGGTAGTGATTCTCAGGGAGAGAGAAAAAACATTAAACTGGGCATTAGGGCTTTTTAAAACTATATCCAAACTGCTTAGGTCTGAGAATAATATTTAACTGCAGGAGAGCAAGACCTAAGATAAACATAACTAATAGTTCATTCTTGTTTAGTCTCCATCATGGGCACATTGATGTCTCTTTTCTATACTTTTGAAAACTTAAAGGGCCAGCCAGATAGCTCAGCAGACTAAAGTGCCTGCTTAGACAGGCACAGTGACCAGGGTTCAATCCCCAGTATGCTGTGCTGGGCCTGCCCCCTGGAGCACACTGAGACAGGGATTGAGACTTGGGCGTGGTGGCATGCGCCTATAATCCCAGAGTTTGAGAGGCTGAAAACAGGAGAATCACTACGAGTCCGATCTATGTAGTGAGACCCTGTAGACTCTGTGCTAACTACATAAAATAAACAAATAAAAAAGAAATCTTAAGAAATCAAGTGAAATGTACTCTATTTTGGATTGAATAAGGACCTATTCTGCACGTGCCTGTAATTCCAGCACTTGGGAAGCTGAGGCAGGATGTCACCACAGGTGCAAGATCAGCTTAGATCACATAATGAGTTCAAGGTCAGCCTGAACTATGTAATGAGACTGTGTCTCAAAAAAAACAAAACCCACGAACTTATCTTGCATGTTATATGTTGGGCATATAAATGAATGCTAATTTGGTATATATGACTGAGAAAAGCAAAAACAGAGTCTGAACCTGTGAGTTTTTAGACAGACAGATGGACACACACACACACACACACATGCATGCATATGTGCATGCTGCGCTTATGTACATGTAACAACAGGGGTGAAGGGTAAGAGCAAAAGATATGCTTGAAAGACACAAGTACATCTTGTATGTATTCTTTCAAAAAAGTGTCTTTGCTTAAAGATCATTGGCCCAGATTTAATATTATAACTATACATGGAACAGAAGTTTGTCAATGGAGCTATACCCACCAGTTCTGTATCCAGAAACCAGAGTGTGTGCTGGGTCACACAGCAAGAGGAATTTTGCTGATAGGATGGCTTAAGGATTGTGAGTCAGGAAAACTATCCTAAATCACCCAGGCAAGTCCAGTGTTATCACAAATGTCTTAAAAGTATAAGAGAGGGGCAACAGGGTTAAAAGCAAAAGCAGGTGGGATGGAGGAAATAGAGGCCGAGGCTGGAGGGAGGAGTCTGTAGGATAGCAGCATGCCAGGTGTGCCGCACGATGAAAGCTTAGGCACTTGGAGGCTGAGGTGGAGGCGTGGAAGGTTCAAGGCACGCCTGGGCCAGTTAGCCCAACCCTCTGTCAAAGGCACAATATTTTTTAAAAAGGACAGAAGATGTAGGTTAGTGGTAGGTGCTTGCCTATCATGCACTTGCCCCTCACACTCCGGTCCCACAAAATCAAAGAACAACAACCAAAAATAAGAGGAAGGCTTCATCAGGCATGGGATATAGACAGCTTTTAGAAGCTGGAAAAGATGAGGACCTAGATTTCCCTTAGAACCTACAACAAGCAAGCCTGATAGCACTACCACTGTAGTCCAGAGAAGCTGGCCTCAGATTTCTGGCCTCCAACTATAAGAAAATAAATCTGCTGTTCTTTAAGCCAATAAGTTTGTGGTAATTTGTTGGAAGAGTCCTGGAAAACTAGCACACCAAGCCCAAATGACACCCACATTCCTTACAGGAAATAAGCTCTGTCAGTTTCCTGTGGAGAGAGAGGCAGAAGTGTCTGTAGAGTTGTACCTCCTCCTAAACTTCTGCTGCCTGGGCACAGCCAGTTTACGAGATGATTGCCACTACATTCTTCTAAGCATGAAATTATGGCTGTCTGAAAAGAGATTTGTCTTCAATTAAAGTGCTTAATTTGGATCCAAAGTTGGCCAAGGTCCTCACATTGTCATTCCAATTTTCATAGAAGGTTTTTTTTTGACAGTGGGAATAGAGCTGGGAGGTGCAGAAACATTTTGCATTTGCAAACAACTGTAGTTAGTAAAGGAGGAAAACATATTTGCAACTGAATTCCCAAGAGTGAATTAGAGGTTTTTGTTTTATTACAAAACTTACCACCCGAAAGGCTCAACACAAGGGTTACAAAAGGGAATACTTAGACAATTTTAATCGCAGTTTAATTATCTGAAGTTACACATACTAAGAATTTGGCAAATTTTGTACATTGGATATCCCTCAACAAGGTCATGGCGATCTGTAAATAAGAAGGTCACGAAGGCTGCCCTATTTCTCTTGATAGCTGAGTGAGAAGGCAAATCTTGTCATAAACAAACCCCAAATATCCAATGTCTAACATGCTAAACTACTCTCTTTATCAGAAGTCGCTATAATGCTCAGAGACATGGTATTTCCTTTAGGAGAGTCAAGGCAGCGTAGAAGGGAAGACTTTTTTCCCCTAAATCTTTACTGCAAGGTTCTTCACTGCTCATTAGTGAGGCTTCTGCATGCTGCTGAAGGAAGTCTCCCTGGCATGGCAACTGTTGCCAGGTGGGGCTTCACTTCCTGAGGAGTTCGTGGAGAAAGGAGGCGGCTTTGAGTCAGTGAGCTCGAGGATCCATGCGTGGCCTGCGGGCTGAGTGCATCAGGACTGGCTCCCCAGTTCGCCATCCAGACGAACCGACAGGGACAGAGCTGGCCACAGGGCTGTGCCGTGGGCCAAGGGAAGTGCGGCAGCCACGCTGGGGCTGGGGCTGCTGTGCTTCTTCAGTAGCCTTGGGCTTCATTTTACGATCTTCTTTTATTAAGTGTGAACCTCGAACTTCTTCTCACACACAATATGCTGTATAACACGCCAGGAATGTGTGTGGTGTTCTTTAAACGGCATGAAATTACTGCT
This sequence comes from Ctenomys sociabilis, assembly GCA_004027165.1. NCBI lineage: Eukaryota > Metazoa > Chordata > Mammalia > Rodentia > Ctenomyidae > Ctenomys > Ctenomys sociabilis. The sequence continues at coordinate 30,334 of PVKA01001039.1, forward strand.
GGAACCATTTCGAAGTGTGCACACCCATGGTGTGTGTGACCATCGCCACTGCGTAGCTCCGGAGCTGTTCTCTCTGAACACTGAGACGCTGCACCCATGAAACAGCAACCACTCCACGTCTGCCTCTCTTATCTGGACTACTCTGGGTGCTTCCCGCTGCAGGGAATCATCCAGGATTTGTTCTACTATGTCTAACTTATTCATTTGGCTTGATGTTTCCAAAAGACATCCATGCAACAGTATGTGTATGGCAGAATTTTCTTTGTTTTTAAGGTAGAGTAATATCCCCCTGTATGTAGGTCATATTTTTTAATCCAGTCTGCTACTGATGGATATTTACATTGCTCCTGCCTTTTTGCTAATGTAAGTGAATGCTTATCTAAAAGTATCTGTTTCAATAGGAAAGTAGTTTCTATTTTATTTTATTTTTAGGAAAGTAGTTTTTAAATAGGAGAGGACACAGCTTAATATATTACATAACAAGACAGTGGGAGACACTCATAGTCTGGGTGGCTATAACAAAATACCATAAATTGAATAGCTTGTAAACAACATGCTTTTACTTATAACAGTTCTGGAGGCTGAGACATCCAAGATCAGTGTGTTGGCAGACTGGGTATTCGGTAAGAGTCCATTTCAGCACTGATAACTGACTTGGGGAAACAGCCTTGCTGGGTCTTTTTTGTAAGCCTCTGACCTCCCAACCTCACCTTCCATGGGCTCACCTCTTGGCACTGCCACACTGGGGTAAATTTCAGTATGTGAATTGGAGCAGGAGAGGGGCAACATTCCAAGAGTGGCAGAAGCTCTAGATGTAGAGGTTTTGACTCCATAGGTGTAGGGAGAGATTCCCTTTCTGGTTCCAGGTCACCATACTGATGAATCAAGAAGTCGCATCAACCACAAGACTGAAAAATTCAAAGAAGTCAGAAGAGCTCTTTCCAGAAATTGCATGACCTAAGAAAATATTTCTCAATCCTTTATTTTTATTTTTTAATGTATTTGGTTGTTGCAGGGTCTCACCATGCAGCTTGGACTTGCACTGGTCCTCCTGCTTTCAGCCTCCCCAGAACTGGGATTACAGGTGTGCACCACTATGCCCAGACTCTGGCCAGCTCAGCCCACCCTAGGAGTGGAGCTGGCATGGAACGTGGTACCAGGGATCAAACCATGGTCCTTCACATGCCTAAGCTTGCCTGAGCAAGTGCTTTAGTCCACTGAGCTAACGTGCAGGCCCTCTATATCCTTTTTGAATGGGACCAGAGTGTTGTCATCTGAAAAAGTGTTCCAATCCATCTGAAAGATGGCCAGCAAGCATGAAATGCTGATGTGATGCCGGGCACTGGTACTTGAGATAATGAAAAAAGTTTTCAGCAGTGTCAACATGTGGTGCATCTGAGAAGCCTAGCTCAGTGGTGAATTGGTTGTTGTGTCTACAGCACTGTCTAAAATAGGGCAAGTGGGGCCAGAGAAATGGCTCAGTGGAATCAGCACTTCCCTAGCAAACGCAAGGGCCTGAGTTCAATCTCCAGTTCCTCCAAAAAAAAAAATAAATAAATAAAAATAAAAAATAAATAAAATAGGGCAAGTACTGGTGCTAAAAGTGGTCCTGGCAAATGTCCAAACACTGTATTGACAAAAGAATGACTCTATCACAAATGTACGGCTTAATACACTGTCAAATGGTTCCACTGCATAGCTAGTGCTCATTAAGCAAGAGAACATTTCCAGCTTCCCAGAATCTCCCTCTTGGCTGATCCAGCCAGTGCTTCCTTACCCGAAGCACCACTGTTCTGACTTCCACGTGTCATCGATTGGCTTTGCTTGTTTTGTATTTGCATAAACAGAGTCATGCAACATCTGCTCATTTGTATGTCTTCTTTCACTCCATGCTATGCCTGTAAAAATTATAATTTGTTCCCATTATTGTCTAGTTATTCATCTGCACTGGTTTTTGTTTTTTTTTTATGTAGGCATATAGCTAAAGAGTTTAAGAGCAATCCATACGTCAACACAAATTCATGGGAAAATCTCTTGAAAATAGCTTGTGCTATAATTTTAACTCTGTGTCACTGTGATATAAACATTTGGCCTGGAACCTGAGACTCTATATTACCCACCAGAAGGCAGAACTTTGAGCTGATAGTCCAACAGTTCTGATTCAAGATGTCCTTTTCGTGCCCAGGTTAATAAATGGCAACTTGGAAGTTTCTCTCAGCATCCTGTGAGTGTGTCTGACAAGAGACTGATTCCTTATGGTCCTGTCTCCTTCAGATGAGCAGACAAAATGGAAATGCTTGAATATTAAAACTGAGGTAAAAAAAATTCTCAATGAAGCTAGAACTGAAATTACCTGATAATTGCTGATTTGAGCTCCATTGACTTGAACTGTACTTCTCTGATCGGAACCATAAAGACCATCCAGTCAAAGTGTACATTGGACTTTGTCTGTATCTATCATTTCTCCAAGGGCAAATATCCTGCAGGAACACAGAAGATGTGCTGAGCTGGAACACTGTGGGGAATGTACTACAGCCTATTCCCAGTGGCTTGATCAGGGCCTAGAGAACCAGCAAGGGTGTTGAGGCCCCCACGCAGTAAGAAGGGACAAGGGAAGGTGAATCCCTGGGTCAGAGACAGGGGCAAGGGAAGGTGCGCTGCCTTCCACGGGGATTCTAGGACAATTCACCAGCTCAGGGAGAGAGAGAGAGAGAGAGAGAGTGTGTGTGTGTGTGTGTGTGTGTGTGTGTGTGTGCTGAGAGACATTTCCCAGGGATTCCCTGGCCCCCACCCCCCGTGGCCTGGTGAGAGCTCCAGGCCCACCACGCCAGAGAAACATTTCCCAGAGATTGCCGGTCCCACCCCATGGCCCCAGACTCAGTGCAGGTCGGCCTGGAGTGAGAACTCCAAGCCTTCCATGCCTGAGGGACATTTCTCAGTGATCCCCGGTCCCACATCATGGCCCGAAACCCAGCACAACCTGGCCTGTGAGTGAGGGCTCAAGGCCCGCTGCACAGGAGGAACCTTTCCCAGCTTTCTTGGGTTCTGGCCTATAGATCTGGAACCCAGCACAGGCTGGCTGACCCAGTACAGCTTACCCAGTGAATAAGATCATCCACTATCCTTTTGTGAGCCCAGAAGACCCACCAAATCCCAGGCCTGCCCACTTAGAGAGCAACCTGCCTGACACAGGAGGGCTGACCCCGGCAATTTTCCGGATCCTCGCCCCAAAGCCAGCCAAGACAGTGGGAATTTTCATTACTTGCTCTGCATCCCACTTTGGTCGTGCTCGCCTGAACAGGGAACCAACAGAGGGGAACCACAGGAGCTGCAGCAAAAAGGAACTGAACACAACAGCTAGATCCAGGATAGGCATACCTGGATAATCTCAAACTTAATAGACTGGCACCGGAATCTCATTACATGCTAAGGTTTTAGCTGCACCAAAGCTCTACACCAAAGGTCAAAGGTCAGTGCTATACAAAATGACAAAGAGAAGGGAAAAAACGCAATCCCAGACCTCGAGTCCATCAGGAAGGGCAGAGGACACTAGCTCAGCTGCAATGAATGAATTAACAGATACAGCAGCAAAGGAACAACAGCAGAAAGGTAAAGAGGAAATAAAATGAGAAGTAATTCCCCAAATTAAAAAAGAAATATCTGAATACATAGTATCTGAAATAAAGAATGAATTCCAGAAGCATTGGGTGGAAAAAAAATTGAGATCAGAAATATGATGGATTTCACAAATGAGCAATACAGAAAAGAAATAGAACATGTGAAACACAGTCAAAGAGATAGTGGATTAGGAAACAAAACACAGTCAAAGAGATAGTGGATTAGGAAACAAAATCCAACAATATGCTGTATACAAGAAACACACTTAACTCAAAAGGACATTCATAGGCTCAAAGTCAAAGGATGGAAAACAATACAACATGCCCCAGCACCTCAGAAAAAAGCAGGAGTAGCAATTCTGTTCTCAGACAGTCTCAACTTCAAACCAAGAAGGATCAAACGACACACAGAAGGCCACTATATATTGGTCAGGGGAAAAATTCAAGAGCAAGAGGTAACACTCATAAATATCTATGCACCAAACACAGGAGCACCAACTATGTAAGACAAATCTTAATGGATATGAAAAACTTAATGTGTAAGAACACAGTCTTAACAGGAGACCATAACACACCCTTATCTCAAAAAGATAGATCATCCAGAAAAATTAGCAAGGAAGTAGCAGAACTGAACCAGAGCTTGGAACAAATGGACCTGGTGGACATATACAGAGTGTTCCACCCAACCACAGCTGAATACACATTTTTTTCAGCTGCACACGGGTCATTTTCCACAATAGACTACATACTAGTTCAGAGGTTATACGTAAGTATATGAGAGAAAATAGAAATTATCCCATGCATATTATCTGACCACAGTGCAATGAAACTGGAAATAAATGACAAAAGAAACCAGAAAAACCCACTAAATTCATGGAAACTAAACAACACCCTACTCAGCAATCAATGGGTTGCAGAAGAAATTCAACAAGAAATTCAACAATATCTACAATTCAATGAAAATTCAAGTACAACTTACCAGAATTTATGGGATGCGATGAAAGCAGTTCTTAGAGGGAAAATCATAGCTATGAACTCACACATTAGGAAAACAGAGTGGGAACAAATTAGCACCCTAATGTTGCACCTCCGACAACTAGAAAAAGAAGAGCAAGCAAAACCCAGAGCTCAAAGATGGGAAGAAATCATAAAGATTAGAGCAGAAATTAATTCAACTGAGATGAAGAAAACAGTTCAAAGAATCCACAAATCAAAAAGTTGGTTCTTTGAAAAACTAAGTAAAGTTGATAAGCCTGTAGCCAACCTCATCAAAAAGAGACAAAAGAAAATTCAAGTACAAGTGATAAGGAATGAAAAGGGTAAAGTCACCACAAACCCAGCAGAAATTCAGAAGATTATCAATAGTTACTTCGAGAATCTTTACGCTCACAGAATAGAAGACACAGAAGAAATGGACAGATTCCTCGAAAGGTACAAATTACCAAAACTGAATCAAGAAGATATAACAACTCTCAATAAGCCAATAACAGCCAATGAAATACGAAACATAATAAAAAACTACCGACAAAGAAAAGTCCAGGTCCTGATGGATTCACAGCTGAATTCTATATGAAATTTATAGAAGATATAATCCCCACACTCCACAAACTCGTCAATTAAGTTAAAAAGGAAACAGTCCTCCCAAAATCATTTCTGGAGGCAAGTATAATACTAATTCCAAAAACCAGGGAAAGACACAACCAAAAAGGAGAACTACAGGCCAATCTCTCTCATAAACATAGATGCAAAAATACTCAACAAAATCCTGGCAAATAGAATATAGCAAATCATCAAGAAGATTATACACCATGACCAGGTAGGATTCATCCCAGGGATGCAAGGGTGGTTCAATATTTGAAAATCTATAAATGTAATATACTATATTAATAGACTGAAATCTAAAAACCACATGATCATCTCAATTGATGCAGAGAAAGATTTTGACAAAGTCCAACACTCATTCATATTCAAAGCCCTATAGAAAATTGGAGTAGATGGACTTTACCTTAACTTGATAAAAGCCATCTATGACAACCCAAAAGCTAATATAATCCTAAATGGGGAAAAATAGAAATCTTTTACTCTTAAATCAGGTACAAGACAAGGATGTCCTCTATCACCCCTCATATTCAATATAGTTTTGGAATCATTAGCAACAGCCATTAGAAAAGAGGGAGAAATAAAAGGAATAAAAATAGGTAAAGAAGAAGTTAAATTATCACTATTTTCAGATGACATGATGCTTTACTTGGAAGACCCCAAAAATTCCACCAAGAAACTACTAGAACTGATATGGAAGTTCAGTAGCATAGCAGGATACAAAGTCAATACTCAAAAGTCAATAGCATTCCTCTACACAGATAACAAGCACACTGAAAGGGAAATAATAGAAACAATACCTTTCACAATAGCACCGTGGAAAATGAAATACCTTGGAATTCAATTAATCAAGGAAGTCAAAGATCTTTTTACAGAAACACCCTAAGAAAAGAGATTATAGAGGATTTCAGAAAATGGAAAGATAATCTATCCTCCTGGATAGGAAGAACCAACATCGTGAAGATGGCCATACTCCCAAAATTATTGTACAGATTTAATGCAATCCCTATCAAATTGCCACCAACATACCTCCCAGACCTAGAGAAATTGTTCCTAAAATTTATTTGGAACCACAAACGACCCAGAATAGCAAAGGCAATCTTGGCCAATGAAGACAAGGCAGGAGGCATTACAATTCCTGATTTGAAATTATACTACAAAGCCACTGTGATAAAATCAACATGGTATTTGCAATGAAATAGACCTAAGGATCAATGGAATAGATTAGAAGATGCAGAGTCATCTACAAACACACTCAGCCATCTGATCTTCGACAAAGGGGCCAAACAAGCTTACTGGAAGAAAGCCTCTTTAACAAATGGTGCTGGAAAAACTGGCTTTCTACATGCTGAAAACTAAAACTTGACCCAGCTCTATCACCATGCACTAAGCTAAAGTCAAAATGGATTAAAGATGTAAACATTAAAACAGAAACACTCAATCTCTTGGAAGAGAAAGTAGGAGGAACTCTTGAAGACATAGGGGTAGGTAAAGAGTTCATGAACAAACATATATTCTCACGGGAAGCTCTTGAAAGAATCAACAAATGGGATCAACTCTTAAGGAGCTTCTGCATGTCAAAAGAAATTGTCAACAGAGCGAAAAGACAACCCACAAACTTTGAAAAAATCCTAACTGATAAGCAGTCGGACAGAGGTCTTCTGTCCAGAATATATAAAGAACTAAGATATAACAGGGCCCTCAAATTTAAAGACCCAATTCAGAAATGGGCATCTGAGATGAATACACACTTCTCAGAGGATGAAATTAAAGAAGCGAATAAGTATATGAAAAAATGCTCCACATAAATGCAAATAAAAACAACACTGAGATACCATCTTACTCCAGAAAGAATGGCTATCACAAGGAAATCAACCAACAACAAATGTTGGAGAGGTTGTGCGTAAAAGGGCACACTAATGTAGACTGGTACAACCATTGTGGAGGTCAGTGTGGAGACTCCTCAAAAGAGTAGGACTAGAAACCCCATTCAAGCCAGCTATCCCCCTACTGGGAATTTTCCCAGAGGAACTGAAAATATTGTATCAAAGTGATATATGTGTACCTATGTTTATAGCAGCACAATGTGTGATAGCAAAATCTTGGAAACAACCAAGATGTCCATCACATGAGGAATGGTTGAAAAAGATGTGGTTTTTCTATATAATGGAGTATTACTCAGCTATTAAGAATGATAAACTTGAAGCATTTATACTGAAGTGGATGCCACTTGAACATATACTCATAAGTGAAATAAACCAGACACACATGTGTAAATATCATATAATCTCCCTATACGATAAGCAGAAATGCAAATGGACACGTACAACAACAATTAAAAACAATTGAGTCAGATAAGGCAAAGTGAATGGCATATGCTGCAGGATACTAGTCAGCTTTTCTTCTGGATGGTTAACAACCTAAGTTCACAGATCAAAACTGGAGAAATAGAAGAGCCACAAGGCCAGCCAACATTTTGGCCCTAGCCTTTCAAGGTCAGCGAAGACTCAGGACATAGGAGAACCTGTACTGCAACATCATGAACCTCAGGTGAGCTCCAAATTTTCTGAACAAGGAGATTATGGAGCCACAGAGGAAAGAGATCAAAGTTTTATAGTGTGCCTGGGGAGAGTCACATGGAGAGAGAACGTTCTCTCAGGCTCTCACAGAAGCAAACTGGTCAAGCATTGGTCATGACTCATCCATATGGATGACACAGACAGAGGATCTACAGAATAAGGTACAGGACTACAAGCTAAACCCTGAGGGGACTTCACTGACCTCATAAGAAACAAAAAGCACATGTGTTGGTATATAGGTCTTGCTCTATCTAGGTCTTAACCATCCAGCAGAAAAGTATAAAAATGAAGTATACATTGCAGGGCCATAATAATAAGTTGAGCTGTAAATGGCTATGGTGGACAACTTCTTCGGGTAACTCACTATTGTTGTGGAATGCTGGACTCTGTTGGATTGTGTTGTCGAGTTCAAGCACCTAAATTAGTTGAATGACAATGGAGTGCCCATCTTTGACAGGTGTAGGCAAAGGAAGGGGTATAGAAAGGAAGAATCATGATGTGTATGGACAGTACAGTTGGGATAGATAACACTGTGCTTCTACAAAATTCTATGAGACACAAGATTTACAATAGTGGTGGTTGGACAGGGTATTATGTCGGCTTCTAGCACTATGGACAACCACTAGGAAAATAACAAGGTAGAAAGTATTAATTATTGAATCTTTGATGTAATTCAGGTATAAAAAATAAGAGACGCAAACAGCTACATTCTCTTAATTTACTGATAAGAGACATACGCTATAATAATGTCTGTAAGTATAATATCATTTATGCACCTTCTATGATACCAAAACATTATGAAAACAGTTTGCAATGTATTAATTTATCAAATCCATCTTGTCAAGGTATCTTAAAACTGTCTCATTGATATTTGTACTTCAATAAAACAAAAATTAAAAAAATGAGAATATGTAAAGCTTGGCTCTTCCCAAATAAACACTGTATGAAATCCACTTAAAAAAAAAATGCGAGAGTCCAGCCCTTGGACCTGAGAAAGGTTAAGAGTCTCTCAAGAGATTCTTTGAATATTAGGTAAACTTAATTTTACCCATGTGGCTCCTTTTCTTATTTTAAAAATATTTTTGATACCAAACAGGAAAGATTAAATGACTGAAAAAAAACCCTCAGAAAACAAAAATGACACAGAAGTACTAATGGTGATAACACCTTTCCACTGGAATCATGGGTTCAGTCTGTGACTCTAACACAAGTGTCTTTGTGTTCATCTCTGAAACACAAACTGTGAAAGTAGATGAGTGATAAAGCTCTTGAAAAATGAGAATTGAAGAATAAAATGAAACAGAGCTTTGTGAATGGGGAATGGGAGGGGGTTGACATGAGGGGAGGGGATGGGAAAAAGAAAGGAGTCAAGACGTATCTTGGGGGGGCTAGAGAGATGGCTCAGGGGATAAGTGCTTCCCTGGCAAGTGCAAGGGCCTGAGTTCAAGCCCTGGTTCCGAAAAAAAAAAAAAAAAAAAAAAAAGACATATCATGAGGCCTACAAGATAGCTCAGTGGTCTAAAGCACCTGCTTAGGCAATCTTAGCCAGGTGCAGGGGACAATGGGTTTGATCCCTGGCATCACATGCCATGCCAGCCTTGCCCTCATGGAGGGTTCGCCAGCACCCCCCCCCAAAAAAAAATGACAGTTCACGTACAGATACAAATTCCTTGTAATAACTGTGGTTCTTATGTGTACCTATGTGGTACCAAAGCCAAAGCCAAACCAAACCAATCCCTCCCATCTTCAGATGGGGAAAATTACTCTTAAACTACAAAAAATACCAATAGTATAGTAGCCCAAGACTATTTAGCTGAGGGACAAAGCTTCTTACACTGAGCAGCCCCCAGAGGTGGGAGTCAGTATGGTGCGGTAAGTTAATTGCTGACACTGTGACAGCCATGAGTGGCTTCTGCTGGCATACTTTCTCTAAAAATGCCAAAAAGTCATAATATATTTAACAGTGCATTTTGGTGTTCATATGTATATCCTTTGGTCATTCTTCCAGCTGGCCCCGTTTTTTATTCATTCCCTTACGGTGGTTGGTGAATTACTCTAGAGATGGCTGTCTTAGGCAATTTTATGTTTAATTTAATAATATCTTCAATTGGAAGTCCCCATTCCTTCAGTTGTTCCCTGATTAGGTCACAAAACATAAAGTTCAACTGGGGACAGATCAGTGGGTACTGACAGTAACACACTACAAGGGCGCACACACATTACAATTGCAGAGGGAGACACAAAACACAGCATTTGTGTAGAATTAAAAATCACAACAAATTATACATTTAAAAAACTTACAATGCTTTTCATAATCAATTGTATGATATACCTGATACTTTTTTATATATATTTTGTCTGTACAGTTTGATTATTTTTTCATATACAATGATTTTGTCCCATTCTGTTCTAGACAGTTAACAGATATATTGGTCTTTGTACCAGTGAAACTGATCACAATTTTTAAAAATTGTTGATAGTTTGTTTATGTAGTATAGGGTCTTGCTATGCAGCTCAGTCTCATACTGATCCTACTGTCTCAGCCTCCCCAGTGCTGGGATTACAGGTGTGTGCTACATAGAGTTGGCAAGACATATGGAACCAGGGATCAAACTCAGGTTCTTGGGCTTGCCAGGCAGGTCCAACCTGTCTTCCTGGCCCATTGTTGCTAGTTTAGAAGAGTTTATTTCTAGTACATAACTCACTACTGGGGAAGTCACATACATTATTTTAGTATTTTTGTCAGATTTAGAAAATACATGAAATTCTTTCATGTGTAAGGATAGAAGAGTATTTCTCATATCTTAATTCTAGATCTATAGATTTCAAACATCAATCCATTCTAGGTATGCTTCTGTGCTTTCTTAGTGGGAGAATACAAGTTTATTTATTTATTTATTTATTTTTTAAGCCTGGGGAAAGGCTAATGACCCACATTATCTATATTCATTTTTATATGTTTTAGTTTAAAGATAATTGTAGCACAGTGGTTAATCAATACAGGAGGCTAAGGGGTGCAAGTGTGGAGTTGCTAGCCCTGGACCCCTGTTCTGGTAGAACCTGGAATTGGTAGGGAGTTCATGGGTGGAAGGAGTCAGGGTTTTTTGTGACTGGAAGCAGAACACAAAATCCTCAGTTTCAGGACCAACATTCCCATCAGATTCAGCAACTTCGGTCTGGAGGGTGGTTGGGTGGTGGGAATTAGGAGTGGGAGAGGTCAGGGTGCTAGAAGCACGCAGACTCATTGCGGGCCCATGGAAGGTTGTGCCCACAGAAATCCCCCATGGCCCTCACAGGGCTGGAGTGGGTGGGTACTATGGAGCACACCTACCCAAGAGAGGGTACCCATTCCTAGTGGCGGGGTGCATCTTGGAATTTCAACAATGTAGTCAACTTCATTCAAGTCAATAAACCTCTCCCATTTGTGGATAAGCGGCTTGGGCCTTGGGGGCGGACAGCACAGCCTCACAGGAGTAGCTACAGAAGCAAGCAGAAAGCCTCAAGTATTCATGCAGGATTTTCTGATTTCAGAGTCCCCTTTAAGCCAAGTGTCCCAGCTGACTTCACTGATCTATTTTCCATCTTGACACGCCCCAGGTTGTGACAGGGGCACTCTGGTCTGTCTTATCCTTGCAATTGGGGAAACCGAGGCAACACAACAGTTGTTCCTCAGCTTCTTGGAAGGATGTGGGGACACTTCTGTCCGCAAGACCTAGAGGGTCTCTGGATCCTGTAGGGATCCTCCCTTAGGGCCTTGTCGGCCAGGACATCCCTCCCAGGCTTGCGCCCCTTCTTCAAGGACCCCTGCGTCCCTGCCCCTGCCCTGGGGACCCCCCTGCTGCCCTCCCCCCAGGTCTTTTATGCACTCCTTCCCTGTGGTTCCTTACTGCACCCCTCCACCAGGTTTTCCCCAGCTGCCCCACCCACCCAGAGTCCCCCCTAGGTCTCCTCCCCTATGATCCCCGTTCGCCCTTTCTCATCGGGTCCCCACTGCTCCCCCGCTCTAGTGTCCCCCCAATTCCCCTCCTCCAGGGTCCCCATTCCCCTCCCCCAGGATGGATGCCGCGCCCGCTTCTCCTGGCGTGGTCCCAAGGGTCCCGCGGGCCGGGCCGGGAGAGCAGGGCCGCACTGAGAGGGGCGGAGGGAGGGTGAGGGTCCCGAGAGTTAGCCGGGGGGCGTCGCGAGGCTGAGCCGGGCCGGGCGGTGCGGACGGGGGCGCGCGTGGCGTCCTCGGGCGCGTGCTCCGTCCCCGCGCGTCCCCGAGCCGGCAGGCGGCGCGGGCCGGGGCGCGGGCGCGGGCGCGGGCGCGGGCGGAGGGCGGCGCGGTCCCCATGCGCTCGGTGCCGGTGCCGGTGCGGGTGCGGGTGCGGGTGCGGGTGCCGCCGTGAGCGCGGCCAGCGTGGCGAACGTAGGGGTCTCCGGAGCTCCGGGCCCGGCTCAGCGCCCGCAGGCGCCCGGAAGCCCGCAGCCCGCGTCCCCCGCCGCCGGCCGAGCACCGCGATGCCGCGCCGCGCCGCCGTCCTCCCGGGAGTGCGCGCCCGCGCCGGGGCTCGGTGACGAGGGCCGGGGAGACCGAGCCGCAGCCAGGACTCCGCTCCGACGAGACCCGGCGCCCTCGCTCAGCCATGCGGACGCGGCCGGCCGGCGCGGGACCCCTGCCCGAGCGTAAGGCCCCGCGCCCCCAGCCCCGCGCGGTCGCTGCGGAGGCGCCGCCTTAGCCCGAGCCCCGGAGCCGGCGAGTCGCGGTTCACCCACCGGCCGCAGGCGTAGGCTCCCCTTGCCGGGGCTCCTCTCCCCAAGGGCGCGTTTCCTCGGTTGCCTAGCGCGAGCCCGGGCGGTCTGTCCCTTCGCTCACCACGGAGGACTCCGTCCTGGGAGGGAGGTTCTGTTTACAGGGCCACTGGATCGCCTGTAACAAAGCGAGCCCAGTTCTTAAGTTTGTGTGTGGAGTTCTGCAGCAGGAGGCCTAATATGCATGGTGATGTTATTAATGGTTTGGAAATCTGGGGCTGGCTAATATGTTTGGTCATCAGAAGGCTCCTGCGGAGATTGTTTATGTAGTGTAGGAGACAGATGGCATCCTCAGCGGCCGAGAAGCCAGGCATAAGGGGTCATTGTATTCTTCAGAATTATCTACTGAGTGCAGGGAGGAGGGCTAGGGTGGGGTGCAAGGTGGGAGAGATGCCGTTCTGATCTCCCCAGGGAGACGCTGTAACCGTGCCATCCGGCAGACTGCCCAGTTATGTATTTTTTTTCTTGCCTTGAACGTTAGAAGTCATCAGGAAACCATTCGTTTTGATGACTACATTGGCACATTTTGGCCTCAAGGGTGGTTATGGGAAGCAGTTTGAACAGTTATGATGACACAGATGCCTTTTCCTTTAAAACTACCTTGCCGCTTTGGGGGAGGAAAATAGTTGCACCTTTCCTAGCGCTTGTCTGTACATGGCCTTGGGCTCCCATGGGCTCCTGAACGGAGGCACTGTCTCCCATCCGATTCAGCTTCCTTCCCGGTCTGCATGACAGGTCGATGGCTAACACCCAGTGTGTGTGCCCCAGGCTCCCCGCCTGGGCAGTGCTCCACTTGGGCGGTGCTGTGCCACAGGCCTTCGTGCCGTCTCCATTGCAGGTAGGGGGACCCCTTGGCAGTGCATCTTAGAAAGGCTGTGATGTCAGAGAAGAAATCCAAGTCGTTCTGAACATGTGAGATAAGCCAGCTGGAGGTTCCTGTTCCCATCGGCTCTATAGATCATTTCTATGCTGTCCGTTGCAACTAGTTAAGAAAATTGGTTTTGTTTCTCTCTTTATGAATGTGAGAGAAATAGTCTGCTAAGTTAATATTCACCAACCGCAGGACTAAATGTAACAAACACAAACGGTTTTCAGCCCCTCTGAAGAGGAGGCCTGAAATGAAAGGAATAGCATCCTTTAACTTGGGAGAAAAACACACTTTCCCACTCTTTTCAGAGTTTCTGTATCACTAGCCTCAGAAAAAGGCGAAGAACCCAAGGCTGTCAGCTGTGGCCTTTCCTTCTGCGGGAATGGGTTTCGCAGGAGAGGGGGCTGTTGGGCTCTGCCCTGTTCACAGTGTGTGCTGGTATTAGCAAGCTGACCTAATACTTTAAATATCTGTTGACTCTGTGGCTGGGTTCTGTGTGCCTTTCACCAGGTGAGCATCTCTTTCATGAGGTGTTTTCTAAGCAGCTCCTTGACTGGGCTTGCCTCACTGTGGGCCTGACTGATCTGCATCCCTGTTTGAGCGCATTGCTGTCTGCTCTCTTAGGGAAAAGGGAAGCACGTTTGCCTGGTGTGTTAGTTGGTGGATGCGTGCCCTGTGAGAGCTGTCAGAGCCAGGTCTGAATGGAAGGAGAGAAGACCCCAAGTGAGGATCGAGGGTCCTGGCGGTGCAGGGGTTGCTCCTCCTCACAAGGAGACCTTGGGCATCGATATGAATGAGCGAGTAGGTGGCCAGACCTCCTGGTTTGTCTGTGCCAGTGCCAGTGTGTTACTGTTGACCTCTCTTAATGATCGGAGTGTCCCTTTTTAAATGTGTCCTGGTTGGGGTGGTAAATTATAAGATCAGCCTAGGAATGCAGGAATCCTGAGTATCTTCTTCAATGCCCTTCCCTGACATTAGATTTGAAGTCTTGCTTCATTTGGTAATTGCAAGTATGGAATCAAAAAAATTTAAGCTTTGCAAAATGCATAAGAAAAAATTAAGTAGCAGGGAAGATGAGAATGAGGTAATTGCTTGGCATCTACTTACACACATAACAAATAAAAGTTTATAACAAATAAAATAATTTTATTCTTGAGTCATCAAACGTTTATCATGCCCACTTTATCATCGTCTCCTAGTGCATTAAGAATTAGCTCTTGTTCTTTTACTGAGGGTTGATATTTCGGGCTGAGTCCTGTGATTTGGGAGGGCAGTGTCTGCAAAGCCTCTTCGCAGCGGATGATGTGTGGTGCCTGCAGTTACTGTGTAGTGTTTGGTGAAGCTCTTGGGTGTTTCCGAGAGCCCAGCAAGTACGCCCTGACTACCTGACCGCACTCCAGTAGTTTCTAAGCCCACTAGGACAACAGGACGCCTGCTGTTTTCTGTGCTTTTTTTTTTTTTTTTTTTTTTTTTTTTTTGTCTCTGGTGGTGTTTAGGTTTCAACATTTGAGGCAGAGCGCTTGTGAGGAGGGAGAACTGAAGTGTCTGCTCACCAAGTGAGTGTTTTCACAGGGCCTGGAGTGATGCCGGGAACTTGGCTCAGGATTGGTCTATGTCCCAAAGCTAGATACGGGAGCTGGTAGCTTTGCCACTGCAAGGATTGCTGTGGGGAGTGGCCACGTGAGATAGGTCACTTGCAGGGCCGGCTGGTAGGCATCACAATTAATTATGGCTGTCACTTTTCCGGAAGTCAGTCCACTCAAGTCCTCAAAAGCTTGGTCAGCAGGCCTGAATAAGAAGAAATTATGTATCTCCTTTACAAGTAGGATGACAGTGGAATTTTTTCTTTAGCCAGTCAAGGACGTTTTTGAGAGTGGAGTGGGGTGTTAACTGCAAGGGACACTGGGCTGTGAGTATAAACCATGCGTGCTTCAGAACATCAGCGCGGTCTGATGGCCCGACCCATGAGCCATTGTGTGAAGAACGCTCAGTGACAAAGTGCCCTTAGCTTCTCTGCACTGGTTCAGCTTATGGCACGTGTGTGCACGCCTGTGTGTGCACGCGAGTGCTGATTATGTCTGCGTAGTGTGTCTGTTCGTGTGGTTGAAATAAACCACTTGAGAAAGTGGTCTATTTAGAAAACTGTGTCTTTCATCATTTCCTTTCCTGGGATTGATTTCTTAACGAGACTGTGTACCTATAGCTCTTCTAAACTTAAATTCTTTCCTGACCCTGTCTGGTTTTAATGCCATTTTGTTGATAAAATTGTTTTTGCTTAAAGACTTTTGATGGTTTATAATTTTGTTCAATTCTCAAAGTAAAATCTGTAGGTACTTTGTGATTAGAAGGGAAGAGCAATGAAAATATTTCATTAATTAATTAATTCACTCATTCATTCATTCATTCATTCACAGTATTTACTGTGCTCCCAGGAGTTTGTGTCCAACCTGTGCTGGGGAAATAATGATGGATAAAACAAAGATCTCTCTGACTTTTGGAGTTTTCATTTTGTTGGGGAAAGAAGACAAGTAATAAACCAAATAAATAAGTAAATTGCACAACGTGCTAGAGGGAAATAGGAACTTGGAAAGAGCAAGTAGAAAAAGGTAAAAGTGGTTGAATAGGCTTTAAGGAGAAAGATTATAAACAGAGACTTCAGTGAAGAGAGAGTTGCCTAGGCTGGTACCTGAGGCAGAGAGTTGAGGAAGCAGGAACATGGGCGAAAAGACCTGAGGTAGGGATGTAATCAGATGTGTTCAGAGATTTATATCAAGACAGTGTGATGGGTGGAAGGATGGGTGGGCAGAGAGTCAGACGTTAGATCACAAAGATGATGTAGGACCTTGTGACATGAAAATAATTATGATTTCAGTGAACATCTTACTACGATTTTGAAATTCATTATATTTGAAGATTGTACACAATATTTGTGCTATAAAGGCTGCTCTGGTGCGATAGGTGGCATACATTTTGCTATGACCTATTTTATGTTGATTAGTTATCACTAATTTTTATTAAAGTATTTTCTGCTGTTTTCAAATTGTATCCCTGTTTCACAAAAATAGACCAGTGGTTCATTGAGGTGTGCGAAGAGGGCTTGGGCTGACCATCTGTAATCCAAAAACTGAAATCTGAAAAGCTTTAAAATATGCGGGTTTTTGAGGACCCAGGTGATGCTACAAGCAGAGAATTTCATGCCACAAAGCTTTGTTTCCTGCAGGAAAATATGAAAAATACTGCATAAGAGATCTTCCAACAACATATATATAAGGCACATGGAAAATAAATGAGTTTTGTGTTTAAACTTTGCACCCATTTCTAAGATTTCTAGGAGTCTCATCATCTATATGCAGACGTTCCCAAATCTGAGAAAATCCGGAATTTGGAGCATGATTCCAAGCAACTCAGGCAAGGGATGCTCAGCCTTCTCTGTGTGAAGGCCACGCACGTTCCAGAGTGCACCAGGCGCGCGTGGGTTGCTGAGGCCGCTGCATACCCACGTGAGGCTGTGTGTGGAGACAGGGCGAGTGCAGCAGTGACGGCTGTGAAGCAGCAGCTGAAAAGGAAGAGCATAAGCGGAAATAAGACTGTATTTCTCAGCACTGTTTTCATTAGCCTCACCATCCGTTAATCCTTATCTGCCTTCGGAGTGAACCCTGAATCCTCGCCTGTTATAAAACTTCGTCCAATTGTGGCATGAGGCCCTGGATGTTTTCATTTTCAAACAAAGCACAGTGGCTTCTCTGTTATACTACTGAAATTTTCTAGGACAAGCACAGAACAATACTTTCCTTTACAAAATTGATGTATTCTATTGCAAAGGTGGGTGAGAGACTAACTGTAAGACTCATTCAAGGACCCTAGTAGCGAGCAGTTGAGTCGTCTTACTGAAGAAACACTTGGAAAGTCAGCAGAAAGTTAGACAGACATCACCCTTACAGATAAACCAGAGTTCCTGACAAGAGTCCTTTGTCCAGTGATCCCGTCGGCTGTTGTATTATATCAGTGGAGCGCAGGGTGGAAGAGCAATTGCTATCAAGTTCATGCTAGCAGATATTTCCGTTTATGGTTGGATGGAACTGCCGATGTCATACAGAAGATGAATCAGCTTTTGGCGTTTGTTCCGGAAGTGCTTAGGGATATTTTGTTCGTTTATCATAGAAAAGAAGGGAGAGGTTTTTCTTATGATCAACCATTGTCTGTGAATGTGGAGAAGCCCCTCAGAGGACAGGAGGGATGGAGCATTGGCTTATGGGGCAGCTAAGAAGACAGTGGCTTGTGATGAAGAGAAGTGGTACCCAGAAGCCAAGCTGTGTGCTAGTCAGTTTGCACAGGAGATGGAGGGCCGGCTGAGCTTGAGGCAGTGCTGCAAGAAAGAGTGAAGGCTGTGCACACAGCCGAGGCTTGTTCCTGAAGACTGTCTGAGTGGGCCATGCCCAGCAGGGGCAGTGAGGATGCAATTGCTGGTCGCTGCTGAAGGACGCGGGCTGGACAGGACGCTGGTTATCTTCAGATGTGGATGTTTGTGCAGTGAGCAGAGTGCCTCCCGTGACGCTGATTCAAAGTAATTTCTGTTCTACCAAGTGGCACACCTTGGCAAAAGCCCTGGTGCACAGCAAACTGCAGCCAGGGCAGAGACAGCGGGCAGAGACAGCAGGCAGGGTTGTGGACTCGTGAAGCATACACCATAATCTTTGACTGGGGGATCTTTTCAGTAGAGTACTGGAAGTCCATACTGAGCATGAAGGTGGAGGAAGGAGCAGTCCCACAACAGATGGATAGGCTTCGGGTCATTCGAGTGCTGTCTCTCCGCGATCCTCTGGAAGAACAGGAGCTCACAGAGACACCTCTGGGCTCTAGTAAATTTTGATGGTGGAAGAGTGAAATGCACACTTGGCATTTGAGAGCATGTAAGACCCCATACTGGGGGAAAGTGGGGTTTTGGGGATTGGTACTGGGAGGCAGTGGGTGCAGGTAGAGAGGAGGAGGAGGACAGTCCGGCAGGACCTTTCTGCTACTTAGGCTTACTCTTCAGATAAATGAATGAAGTACTTAGAGGCATCTAGGACGTGTCCTTTGTTGCCCTTGGCCTAATCTAGGTAAGAATGAATTATCTCTAGAGATCTTTTAGTGGACTCCTCATTCCGTCTCCTTTCTTCCCTCCCTTTCTCTTCATTTGTACCTTCATTCATTTTTTTCTTTCCTTTATTACTGGGGATAGAAACCAGGTCCTTCGTGCTGAGTTACATTTCCAGCTCTTTTTAAATTTGAGACGGGGGGCTGGGGAGATGGCTCAGTGGAATAAGTGCTTCCCTGGCAAGCGTAAGGACCTGAGTTCAATCCTTGGTTCCAAAAATAAATAAATAAATAAATAAATAAATAAATAAATAAATTTGAGACAGGATCCTGCCAAATCTTGCTTGGGCTTATAATCCTCCTGTCTCAGCCTCCCAGAATGCTGGATTACAGGTGGGCAGCACCACACCTGGCTCAGTTTTTGCTTATTTAAGCCAATGAGTTGCATTTCTAAGCTAGCACAGCCTTCAAGATATCTTGTCCTCTGTCACTGCATCTGGGCACATACCCATGCTAGCTGGGAAAGAGGGAGAGTGCCTGTCTAGGAGGGAATTTCTGCCTGCCTCTGCTGTAATATCCAGTGAAAGCATGCATTATAATTTTCAGTGAAGGCCATTCCTCGCCCTTAGGATTAACTAAAGACAGAACCACTGTGACTTGTCTAATACTTATTTTAGGGTGACATTCATCATGTAAGGCTAGAATAGAAGTTACCCATGCATTCTTCACTGGCAAAACACTGGCAGCCTCCTGTGTGCTGTGTGCTGTGGTGACTGATGGTTCTGGGTGAGGTATAACAGACATGGCCCCGCCCCGATAAACCGGTAATCTAGGGAACCTGCAAGCAAGAGACGAATGAAGGAAAGAACTACAAAGCAAATGTGGCGAAATGGTTAATGGCTTGTTAGATGCTAATGTACACTTGTGAATGTATATTTGAAATATTTCAGAGTGAGATGGAAATCCTAGTTGGGAGGGTGTCTGGTGCCTTGTGAGGGCTTTGGTAAACAAGGACTGTCGTGGGACATCATCTGTGGAATGACCCAAGAAACTGCAGGAAGCTAGAGGCTGACAGGCAGCTCAGGAAGAGTCAGGCAGGTGACACTGGGGACACAGTGAGAGCCAAGTGCGGAGGCTGCAGAGTGCCAGCTCGCCTCAGGGACCAAAGCTCTCCCCTCCTCTCTAGGTGCATTTACACACTGTTCATACCCCCACTTACCCACCCACCGTCCCTTTAGCATTTCCCATGGTGCATGGCAGGCGAGGTGGTGATGCATGATTCAGGATTTATGTGCGAAGGGAGAAAGACCTACAAAGGACCCGAGCCGCCAACTGAACTGGGCAGGTGAGCCTTTCAGGAAGTCTGTTAGTCTCTACAAATGGCATTCATGCTGTTGGGTGATGGTTTCTGAGTTTTTATGACGCAGGCTGGGGAGACCAGGAGTGGGGCACTGGCTTTCTTCACACTGCTTTTCCTGCCCACCCTCCCACAGCCATGTGGCTGTCTCCACAGCAGAAAGCTGCAGTGCTGCCAGTGCTGTCCACTCTGCAGGCCCTGTCACCTTTTCAGGTAGTTTGTTTATTTATTTACTTTTTTGTCTTTTTGAGACAGGGTCTCACTATGCAGCTCAGGCTGGGCTAGTCTAGAACTTGCAGTGATCCTCCTTCCCCAGCCTCCAGAGTGCTGGGATTATAGATGAGCATCGCTACACCTGGCCCTCCATGTCCAGCTTGAAGACAGTGGTTTTCGACACATTGTCCTCAACTTACGCTCTTGACAAACAGGTGATTCCTAGGTGTCAGTAAGTCTTCTATTGTGGGGACTGACAGCAAGTGGAGGGTCCTGGTGGGCGGGGAGAGGAGGAAGTGAGGGTGGTGCGGTGTGCTCTGCATGCTGCCGTGTTACCCTCCCGGGATCACTGTTTTTTAGGTGTGGAGACCTTACTTATCCGCTGTTTTAAAGGGTGCACTATTTTCTTTCCCATTAGTCTTTTTGCTAACCAGGTTTTAAGTGTCCTGAACACCAAGAAACCTGGCCAGCACTGAATGTGCAGCACTGACTGTGGAGAGAAGGTGCGCTGATTGGTGCCCGATGTGTCTTCTTCACAGGCCATCGCGCGGGACGCTGGCTTCTCTGAGTCAGACGCTCGCTTGGCACAGGAGGCTCAGAGATGAACAGTTTCATAATTTTAAGGCGACAGTTGTGGAGGTCTCGCTCACCCGGCTGATCCTCTCCCCAGAAGCCTCCGCTTCCTTCTGTTGAGTCTTCTGACCTCCTGTGGCAGGGGCGTCCACAGAAGAGCCCCATCTCCCTCCCTGGAATGCCGGTTAGAATCACAGACCCTCTCGCTTTATATGAGACCCAAGGAGTTAGAATCTGCATTCTTAAACACATCAGGGTTTGTCTCACTGTTTACTAGATGTGTGTGAAGCACAGCTGCACCTGCTCACGGGGCCATGCGGTGTTGCAGGCACGTGTGCATTGCGCTGGAGGTAGCAGTTTCGGCTTAGCCATTTCCTTAAATGTTTACCATTTTCTGCATGATGACAACTTTCAAAATCCCTGTTCCTAGGTTTTCAGAGTTGCAGAGCTTCAGGGCTCTCTGTAGGTGCCCGATGGAGGACCTTTTTTTTTTTCTCAGCTGTGGCTCACTGGGCAGCTTTTGACCCCTCCCTCGCCACCTCTGCTGAACACCATCCTGCTGTCACCTTCCAGGGCAGCAGCATTCGAAAGATCCACCGACAGTGAATCTTTGTGTTGGAAGGCATGCAGTGCAGTGCTTGTCTTTCTGTGCCTGGATTACTTGACATAAATGGTCTCTAGTTCCATCTATGTTGTCACAAATGACAGGATTTTGTCCTGTGTCATGGCCAAATAATACTCCTTGGTGCACATGTGCCACACTTCCTGCATCGGTTCGTCAGCTGATGAACCCCTCCATTTCCTGCCTGGCTTTGTGCACGGGGCTGCAGTGGACACGGCTGTGTGACGTGTGGATTCCACTCTTCGTGGATGCATACCTGGCAGCGGGTTTGTGGACCATGTGATTGTTATGCCTAGAGCTTTTGAAGCCCCTTCACACTGTCCCCTGCAAAGGTCGCACCAGTCCCATTTGCACCAGCAGTGTTCCTTCCCCTGCATCCTCGCCAGCATTTTTCTTGGGCTTTTTTTTTTTTCATTTTTTTTGGTGCAGGGTCTCACTATGGGTGCAGCCCACATTCATAGTGATCTTCCTGCTTTTTGCCTCCCATGTGCTGGGATTACAGGTGTGCGCCACCACGCCCGGATTGCATCACTGGCTCAGCGCACCCGAAGGCGGGGCCGTCACGGCTTGGGGAACCAAGGATCGAACACTGGTCCCTGCACTTACCTAAGCAAGTGCTTAGTCCGCTAAGCTATACCGCTGGCCTTTTGGGCTTTTTGATAGTGGCCATTCTTACTGAGCTGAGGCGATAGCTCCTTGTAGGTTTATTTTTCTGATGATTCGTTTTGCCAAACATTTTAAAGATACACCTGCTAGCCATGTGGCTGTCATCTTTTGAGAAAGGACTGTTTGGGTCAGTAGCTTATTTTTTAA